>JANHZU010001705.1:110317-125840 GCA_032468055.1 Acrochordus granulatus
TTGCTGGCATATTGAGTACAGCACTTTAACAGCATCATCTTTTAGGATTTTAAATAGTTCAGCTGGAATACCATCACCTCTGCTAGTTTTGTTGTTTGTAATTACTTCCTAAGGCCTACTTGACTTCACATTCCAGGATGTCAGGAAATCAACTCTGATTGGTCATTGGAAGGATAGATACTGAAGCTAATGCTAAAGCTGAAATACTTTGGCCATATAATGCAAAGAGAGGACTCATTAGAAAATACTGTGATGCTGGGAAAAATTAAAGCCAAATGGAGAAGGGGACAGCAGAGGATGATATGGTTAGATAGCATAGTCAGTGCAATGGGCATGGCTTTGGGTGGATTCCTGGAGGTAGTGCAGGTCAGGAGCCCTGGCATGCTGCAGTCCATGAGGTTGCAAACAGTAGGACACAATTGCATGATTGAAAAACAACTCCAACATATTGTTTATATTTTAAAAATGGCATAACATTTCTTTCAAGGTGATTTTGAATCTTGATGACCCCAAGGACCATCCATATCGTTTTCATACAATTCTCTCCATCCCATTTATTTTCATTACTTGGAACTCTGTA
Organism: Acrochordus granulatus; assembly: GCA_032468055.1. NCBI lineage: Eukaryota > Metazoa > Chordata > Lepidosauria > Squamata > Acrochordidae > Acrochordus > Acrochordus granulatus. The sequence goes on from JANHZU010001705.1 coordinate 110,898, forward strand.
CATTTCCTGGAATTTCATTTGCCCAATTGGAAGCAGGACTGAATAGGAATTTACTGTATGCTGTATATCCTGAAGGACTGCCAATTCATTGATTGTCCGCACACTATTGTACACATTTCAGAATGCATCCTGGTGACCTTAAGGACATGTCACTACTTTTTTGTAATGAATATAAAATCATATTCTTCATCTTTCATGTACTGCTATATTCACTTCTTGAAGAAGCAAATAAAGTCTATACAAGTTTTGAAATATACAATTAACATCTCTGAGTACACCCACTATCTGTTATTTGACTTTGAAAATAGGTGGCAAAGAATAACTGAATTTATAAACTTTGTGGTTACATAGAATGGTGTTGGAATAAGGGGAAAATGTTTCACTATAAGAGTTGACTTATGTCATGAGCTGAGGACAAGATGAAGACTTTATCATGAGGACAATTGATAAAATGGCAGCTGTCAAGAAATGATCATGGCATAATTAAAGGTAAATTAGGTCATGTTCTCTGGAGACTTTGAGCTGGGCATGGTGCTGTGATGATTAATTTTCTTTCAAAACTCTGCCTATGTTCATATTTTATCTGAGATTTCTGAGAGGTTAGTTGCTGACAGAGAAATGAAGGATGAAAAAGGCAGGTCTGATTCAAGTGAGGCTGGAAAAAGATTGCCAGAAAGGTTGAGAATGCTATTGAATTGTCTGAGCAATCAGTTCTTTGGTCAAAAGGAAAATACGAGACAAGCTGCCCCTGTTGGCCCATATTGTGTTCAGAAGAACAGCCCATAAAACACTGTGATCACTGTTATCTAAAGGAGTAATTGGGAGGGTACTCAGATTGGATTTAGGGAAATGGGGCAGGGAGTCAAGATTCACTTCTTGCCACATTTCATTTTTCTGTGGAAACTTGGAATTTGTAGTTTTTCTGCTGTCTTCCAGGAGCCAGACCCCTATCACTTGGTCAGTCAAAGACTTCTGGCAAGGCATGAATATCTTGGATGTGGAGGCTAATGCTATGGTGAGCCATTCTATATTAATCATTCTTCCTGCCTCAGATTCTGCAACAAAGTCCCAAATATAACAGTTGTAAGTTCATTGTAATAAATAATTATGTAAATTAGTTGTTTTTACACTGTTTCATCTTCCCCCTTCTTTCAACAAGATGAAGACATTATCATAAGGACAATGGATAAAATGGCATTCATTTTAAATAAGTGTTATTCTTTATTACTTTTTCTTCTGTAAGGCATCTGGATGATTTAGACATGACTCTCACATGGAAATCACTTATGAGACCAAAACTTACTTGGTTTGAGGAACAGAACTGGGATATGTAGCTTCAACTCACTCTGTGTCTAATTAGGAACCTTAAGGAAGAGAGAAGAAATTAATCACACAAAATTAAAGGAGCTGCAAATCAATAGAAACATTTTAAAAATAAAATAATAGGCTTGTTAATACTGTTCTTGAATCAGAATAAATATATTCATTTAATATGATAATCTTTATAACCATCACACATTTAGAAAACTTAATTTACAAGTTATCAGACATGTTAGAATTATAGTTTTTCAAGATGGGTTCACCTATTTTATGAGAAAAGTGGAAGCTTAAATACTTAGGAACACAAAAAAACCCCACTCTCCACCTACAATAAGTGCCCTCCCCCAAATCCATTTAATTAAGTTGTACATAATTGTTTATACATGTAATGAAATAGTCTAAGTGTTGGCTTAGAAATTCTTCCATATTAATATCCAGAGCACTTCATGAATGCTATTCAGTTTCCAATGAAGCCTCTTTATATCCTTTGAGACTTATGATTGTTATTGTTGTTGTTAAGAAGAAGAATTGAAAGGTCCACTGTAATATAAAATAGGCACCAAAATCTTTGGATTCAAACATCACTTAGTCATTGTGGGACTGTGTTAAACTAATCATATCTCATATGTTGATTTAGCACCCATATCTTCAAGATTTTCCAAGAATGCAAAGTTCTTACCATACCCACACCAAAACCAGCCTTTTTGTGTACAAATAACTTCAAAATAGAAATAAGTTTTAATATCCTGATCTCTCTCTCTCTCTCTCTCATTCTCTCTCTCTCCTGGGTAAGAGGGAGATCTATTACTCATGCTGCAGGATACAGCACTTAAATGCTGCGAATTATAGAAGAGGTCTGGTTAACATAAGTCCATTTTACATTTTCTGTCAATGGGACAGTGTGGTGCTCTGAAATTCCCAGAGCCTGGCAGCATGGAGACAAGTATTGAATTTTCAATGAAGAGACAATTAGCACCAAGAATATAACAGAGATATGCACTTGTTAAAGTCTGATTCTGTTTAAAAGGGCTGAAACCAATGTTAATTAATATTAACTCTATTAATTATTCCCTTTATAAGAAATATTAACTCTATTAATTATTCCCTTTATAAGAAAATATTAACTCTTGATTATTCCCCATATAAGAAAATATTATAATATTGTATTTTTATTTCTAGAAAAGATGATTGGGCAAAAGAAGCAGCATTGCCTAGAATCCTTTTTATACATCTGTTATAAGCATTACAACTTTCACTTTCCATACATAACCCAGTTCTGAGATTTAACTGTTTCTAGTGTCTTCAAACAGAATTGAGGATTTAAGTTATCAACTCATTCAAACTCCAGCTTGAGGGGGGAGGGCACTAAATAAACAGCAATCAGGAGAAGGAAAAAGAAAATAATTTGGTGTAGTGATCAATGTCCTGCACTGGAAATTAGGAATCTGTGAGTTGCAGTACCCCCTTAGACTCTGAAACCAGCTAAGTGACCTTGAGCCAGCTACTCTCTCTTAACCCAACATACCTCACAGGGTTCTTGTGGGGAAAATAGGAGGAGGGAGATTGTGTATACCACCTTACACTGAAAAAAAAAATAAAGGCAGGATTTAAACCCAATTAATATGTGAAGGAGAAGCAGAAGAATCATAGTTCCATTTCCATAAATAAACAAAATAGAAACTGACCATAAGGGAAAAATGTAAATCAGCCCTGAAATATTTATTAAGTCAGTACAGAATATTCCATCTGAAGGTATTGCCTTGTATTATATATATATATATATGTATACATCTTAGTAATATGATTCAAGAGGGTCCCTTAATTTAAAAATGGGGTCACTATCTTAAGTCAAAACATAAAAGTGGGTTGCTTTACTTTGCCAAAAACAGAAGTATTTGATCATGTTTGGAAACTCTTCTTAGTTTGTGCATGAGCGCTGTTTAGTATCCAGGTTGAAGGCTAGCACTGTTTGGGTTTGGAATGCCACTCTGAAAGGGTATTTTAACCAAAAGCTTGATTGACATATGCTTTCAGGGATCAGCATAGCCTTAACTTTTATTAAAATTATGAAGCAGCTTATAACATTTATTCCTTTTTTCTTGATTTTGAGAGAAGTTTGGAGACAATTTGACTTAAAATGATATTAAGTTTTCTTATTTATTATACATTTTATTAGGTTACATTATAAGTTAAAAATAAAAAACTAAAGTTAAAAAACTAAAAGAAAGAAAAGTGCAAAAGAGATGGAGAAAAAATTGTGATTTTTTTTCAGTGCAGTAAAAATGAAAAAATACAACCTTTTGCTTCAAATTTCTCAACATTCTAAGCCATTTATATAATAACATCATTCTTATAATCAAAACCAAAAATCAAACTTTCATTTTTTTTCAGTTTCAAGCAAGAAGCCCATAAATGGTTTCCAAGTAAAAACAAAACTAGATAAATTCTTCTCTTTAATTAAAGCAGTTATTCACCATTGCTGCTAATTCCATTCCATTTACCATCCACTCTTCTATTGTGGGAATTAGTATAAACTATATTAAGCTTTACTAAAATTCTTGAATTACAGCATTCAAGCATCTCCATAAATCACTAATTTTCAAGACTTCTGATTAAAGAAAGCTACAGGAATTATTTATACAATCAAGTCATAGAAGAGCTCAGTATATGCAAATTAGAAGAATCTAATTGCTCAAATATTGACCTCCAGCAATATTTTTTAAAATTGATTTTTTTAAAAAAATAAAGATTCAATATGATATTTTGGAAAATATGACAAAGTTTGTTGTCTTGAAAATTGTCTCAAACAAATGTCCTAGAGTTCCTTTTCTTTTTTCTGCTCTTCCACTGTTTCATTTACTCCAACCCAGAAAAACTGATTGAAAAGTGTATTGCTGAAATAAAGCCTTTTGTAGAATCTCAATAACAATTGAGATATTAATCTCAATTTAATAACAATTAAAAATGATAATTTTTACCATAATAAAAGACTAGCTAATCTTCAGGCTTACTGAAGTTCCCCTAGGAAGACCCAATACTAAGTTAAGTCATATATTCTGGAGTTTCTAAATTTTCAACCGTCTTAGCACTATTCCCCACAATTCCTGTCCCAGAAAACAAAACAACCCTAGAAAGGTTTTCGCTGTAAAATATACCACTGAATCTTATTTTGAATGAAAGCGGGGGACGAAGTAGTTCCAATTATTTTCTTTACCTTGACCTTCACATACTCCATGTGGTCTGACCAAGTCAAATTCTCAGGAAAGCACTTACACATTGGAAAAAAAGCATAGCTGTTCTAATGAATACTTTTGCAAGACATATTGCAAGAATCCTTGGGGTTTCTTCCCAAGATCATAATCTTTATTTTGACATACTATAATTAATTTTCAATTGCTTCATTTTACAAGAGAGGCTATCCAAATGATATTTCAAATCACTGTCAGGTTAATGAAAACAGAGTTTTAAAATTAAAGGACTTTGTTTAACCACTGTAATTCTAAGAGATGTTTATCTCCTTTTCATCAGCTATTAAAATAAGGATCTAAACTGAACTTGTTTAAACTACTTTAAAAGTTTCCTTAATTTTTCTCCCATGTTCAATATTCAGTGTAAAATCATTAACAGTTTACTTCTATTTCTTGAGTTTTAAGTAATTTTTTAAAAAGAGTTGAAGTTATTTGATGAACATAGTCAATTGATGAAGGCTTCCTTAATACTGTTGTTCAAATAATTACAGAAACAGAACATTCTTAGGTCCTCACTGATTTCTTTAAGCAATATTCTTTTTTGCAGCATTCAGAATGGCTACATATAAATTTGCAATTTGTTCTGAGAAAGACAGTCACTTTCAGTTTCATTTTAAAATAGCTATGATTGGTATAATTAGTTATTCCTTATGTTGGTTGTTTTAATTTGTTATGGAGGGTGTTTGTTCTGAGATTATTTACTGTGAAACTATATTTTTAAATTTCTTTCATGTGTGCCTTTTCTGTTGTATACTGCCAGAAATTTGGAAGGATTTGATTGCATACAAATGGAATTATTATAACAGTGAAGTAAAACCAAGCACTGCTAAATTATTTTGCATTACATTGTAACATCTTCTTATTAACTGAAATAAAAGTTGTAAAAGGCTCTTTTGTGTCTATCCTAATGGGGGTCTGATAACTAAAAGAGATAAATAGCAATAAGCCCATGGATTATTGGAAGATCTCCTTTAGACATCTACTTATAAAATAATATATATTTCTTTATTTGTGCCATCTATTTTGTGGGACATAGACCACCTTATCAGATGTTGCAGAATGTACTGATATGTTCATTAAAGTCCTGGAAAGGTTCTATAAAAGGACGAATGTGCTTTGTGAATAAAAGTAAATTCATTATGCTAGTGTGAGATTTGAGGTAAAAATAATTGAGATAATCAATGACTTAGTGCAGCTTTTTAAATGGCCAGCTGCTTTATCATCTGGATAAAGAACCTGCGACATCTGGCACATCTGTAGAAAAGAAGACTAAGCATGGAAATAGAGAGAATCATTGGCTTAATGGAATTGCAACTGGCAAAGCACTCCATGCCACACAAGCACCATGTTAAGAAACAGAACTGGATCAGCTAGTGACTCCAACATATCAGAACAAGTCCAATTAACAGATTGGATCAAGCACCTATTAACAAAATGCCTCTATCTTACCTGGGCTTGGGATGTATGATTCCTTAAAAATCTCCTTCCTTCAGTTGTCAGTAAAATAGTGGAGTTTTTGTCTTTTGCATTACTTTCATAAATATTAATAGTAACAGACTCCCAATCCCTAGATGTCCTCATGTTGCACACTGAAGTTAAATATTAGTATGTGTCTATGTATGTGTGTGTATATACATACATACATACAAACCCCCTTCTGAAAAGTGAGCAAATTCTCAGATACTAATAGTTACTCAGAGTTTCAGGGTTTCAATTTCCATTGAAAGAAGATCACTGGAGACAGATGGAATTTCGCTGATAGAAGATTTATTTATGTACATACATATGCTGAGCATAAGAAGAAAGTTCACAGCATTAGCATTCCAACAGATTCCTGTTCCCATTCAATTTCTAGAGGAATCCCTAGTGCCACAGGATTTCCTACAGTAACAAAGCCATCTGCCTTCTTTTTCATCTCAGCTCCAGCACAGATTTCTTTCCTACTGTGTGCTCAGACCAAATTTGGCTCTTCTTCTTGATTAATAGAGAGTGGTGGAAAAGAAAGATAAGTTATTTCAGTTCATACGGCTAACAACTGCTCTTAACAGGCAGTTAGTGCATGGCATGGATATTGATACAAAAATAATTTTGATCATAGCAATATCATAGGCTATATGTTAAAAATGGCCACCATTTTTAATAATGGAACTTGGCATTCTTTTTAATGCTTCCAATACACATGTAAAACATTGACTTGTCATCTATCATATGTAGACAATACAAGGGTTGTTTTGCTATTTTTCATGTATTTCCCATGAATAAGGAAAATCTAAAATGGATGATCTTTGTGAAAACATTTAAGTGTAATTCTGGGGAAATCATTACATGAGCTTCTTAACATTTAACATAAAGTTATGTATTTATATTTTGAAATTCATTATGTTTTATTCAGAGCAGAGTGAGCGAGCGAGAGCTCTGTTTGTGTCATTATTACAACTGTTGCATTACTTTGATCCTTATCTGCTAATTTCACACTGCTCATATATCTAGAGTTTTTTTATTACCTTTCTTTTCCCAAGGGCTTCTACATATTTTTCAAGGATTTACACTCATTCAGTCTCTGTAGTTCAGAGTGCAATTTGTATGTGTCTATTTTGTGCATCAGGTGATATAAGTGCAGTTTAGTATGTTATTCCTGGCTTGTGATTTTTCGTATACAGAAAGAGAAAGAAACGCTCTTGTGACCTTTGACTTTCAGACTTGCTGTCAAACATTAGCCTGAATACTAATTACTGTTTTGAACAGGTTGTATTACATGAAAGGTTATTTTTGTATGAAATTATGACTGAAATGTTTCTTCACCCTATGTTGGTATGTTGGCAACTAGGGGATCAACAAATAAAGTCTTTCTGCAAGTATGCATAAGTCCCTTTAAACTGAATTGAATCAACCTGGTTGTAAAAATGTTTTGGACTACTAGGCTAATTTTAAATCATTTTTTGCTCTACAAAATGTCACATTTGGGAAACATTAAATTGGAACTGAAAATCTGTACTGATTTTCCAGGAGGGTTTTCTGAGTAATACTGTATGTTAATATTTGTTGGTTTCTGCTTATATTTTCTATTTTGATTCCTCTGGAAGAATTTTTGAAAAATTATTACTTCTGAATGGGTATTTATAATGAGAATATCCTCTCTTTATTTAATGGCTGAAAGCAGAATTATAGTGTGTCTTTTATTCTTGGTAGCATTCACACCCTACAATAACCACAGAGTTCATAGTGCAGAACTGCTTCATCTAAGTATGTTAACCACATTTCTTGGATTGTTTTGGATCTCAATCAGTTTTTGAACTCTTCCCCCTTAAACTGGGACCTAAAACAACAGCAGAAGGACTGTGTTCCAACCTTCCGTCTTTAATGATAAATGAGTCTACTTCTGAAAACAAAGAAAGATACTGGATTCAGCACAACACTGATGTTGCCATGGAGCCAAATAGGGTTGCAATGGAAATGTGGTATTTGAGTTGCAGTATAATCCACCAACTGCTTTATTAAAAAGCAAAAGCAAAATATTAGTAATTGACATGGTGGGATGTGAGGGTCAAATACAAAATATTCTGGCAATGGAGAAAATAGCATCAATTTGACAAAGGCGATTATATTTTCCAAGGGGATCAAAAACTGTTTTCTAGCTGAAAAAAGGTTATATTCACTCCTAATACCAAAAACCTCTTTCAATGGTTTGAGGAAATAATTCCTGGTGTTTAGATAGCAGACCTGCTTAGTCTGTTCAAGAGAGAGGATAGAGTTTGTAGGGTTCTTTTCCACCGTTTTCTGTTCTTTGCTTTATCCCTAGTATTTCTGACATCTTGAAGAGAGAGAGATTATCTCCACCCAGGGAGTCTTCCTATCTTTTCATTTCCATGTGCTTACCATATTCTGCTTTATTTCCTCCTTTTACAAATAGATTTCTTCCTAGAGGACTCTAAGGACACATCCTGTTTGCCTAAGTAATAAAGTCACTGACTTTTTTTTTGTGCTCTCTGGACCTCAATCAAGCTGGTCAATATCTTCTGTTTTGCTGACATTGCCACCACTCTAAAATATTTGGGCTGCCTTGGCAACTAACCATCTTCATCAGTCACTATTTAAGGTGACTGAGCTGGGATGGCATAGTCAAGTTGTGCTTTTCCTCTGATAGGCAATCCTTATCTGCCCCACAAAAATTGGTGACAATGATGTGTTTGGATGAGTTGTATGTGTGTGTGTTTTTACTTATACTTGTTCATGTTCCGGTTGCTATTATTTATACATCTGTATTAGGAAACTGCATTCCTGACCTCAGTGAATTGATTCTTCACCTCCTACTGTAAATTTTGGAGAGGAGTCCTCCAGAGGACATAACACTTAAGGTCAGTGTTATGCTATTGAGAGTCGATGAACAGGTATAGGAATATTCACATGTACAGAATGCGCTGATCTGTTCCTCCCATCTATAATCTCACCTAAATAGTTGCAGAGTTGGGAATGATTTGGAATATGTAATCATATTTACATGAAAATCATTCACAGTGGTGCTGACCATGGAGATCCACCCGATGATATAGCCATCATCTTACCACTGTGGTTTGGGATTCTGATTTATAAACTAACATTTCCAAAAGGATATCATTACTTGTAATAGCGAAGAATATATATAACTCATGGTTGGACAATTGGGTTCCTAGTGTTTTTTGAACTTGTTTTTATTCTCACAAAGGAATAACCAAAAACTCAACAATAGTATTCAATATTGCGCAATGATAATCAACTTTGCACATTAACTTTTTATCCAGCAGACCATTTAGTGAAGACTTTTTCTACTTTGGATACTCACTAAGTCTCACAAAGTCAAAATGCTTTTAAAACCTAAAGATTTAGTGGGCAGAAAATTTTGCCTCATCATAGGGCAAAAAGGAAATGACCTCTAAGATCATACAATGCTAATTTTTATCCCATAATAGCCTGGTTGGAGAGTGGTTGAATGAGTAGAATTACTAATAAATTACATGGAATATGCCAAACATAATCTTGGACAGCTTTGCCGGAGTTTTCATTTCATCAGCTGCCAAAGAAAATCACAATAAAGCCAGGATTCTTCCACTAAGCTATAGTGTCACCCTCCCAGATGTCTACAAATATAACTATAAAAATTAATTGCTGCTGTTGCTGTTGTAATTTCTGTAGCACATGGTTTGAAGACCAGATGCCATTGGTGATGGCAAGATTATGATGGCAATGATGATGTTCATCATCATCATCATCTTGTATGCCACTTAATTCTTACCAACTTTGGTTGACAGGCAATGTTGGCATCTTTCTCTTATAAATATTGCTGCTGAATTTGTTATCCTGCCTCTTCTTTTTACTGTCCCTGAAATGCCCACTACAATATGGGAGATGTGGCAGACAACAGCTGGCTGTTCCCCTCTTTTATGTTCCCCTCCATACTTCTAGACAAAGAAAGTTCACAGTCCTAATTCTTTTCACAGTAAATAGCATGTGGGTTGCTATTGATGCAAATGGATAAGGTTGAGAAGTAATAAAATTGTTGCTTGTGATTTTGCAAAGCAGTGATATTTCCTGTGCAGGTCCCATAAAGGAGCAAGATAATTTTGCTCTTGGGAAAGGGGAACTTCACTAAAATGAATAATTGCAGCTCCTTCTTTTCCTTATCATCATCCAGAACATAGTACTCCTTCTAATACAGACCTTCAGGAATGATAGGCCAGTTGACAGATAGCTCTGTGTTTTTTTAATCTATGGAAGAAAATAAAATACTGCTATCCCATTGGTATTTCTAAAGACATTAGGACAAAATTAATTGTGCTACTTGGCTGACTAATTAACTATTCTTTGAAGCTGTTGGAAGTCACAACTGATAAAAGAAAAGCTGCTATTCCTAATGTTACTAGATATGATACATACATGTAGTCTATTTCTAGATGGCCATGCAAAGGAGCTTCCATGTCTTTACCAAAAGGAAGAATAGGCTGGATGTCTGCATATGGAGAAGGAGACAGGGGTGACCTTCATCTCTCAAAACCTAACAATGCTTTTGATGCCATCTCTCTTGGCCAGTGTCTTCCAATCCAGATCACAACTCATAATTTGAATCCAGCACAACTTACTGCAAGCATCTCAAGCTGCATTTTTTCCTGCCTTTTAATCAAAGCAGCCATTTCTCACACCATTTCCACAAACAAAGCTACAAGCAATATTTTAAAATCAATTTGATTGAGATCCACTCCTGTTGCATGCATCCATGTTCATTACAGCTAGCTCTTCTACTGCCCAGTAGTTGCCCAAGAGCTTCATTCCTATGATCTCACCACCAGCTGAAGATATTACAATGAGGCATCTGGGAGTACTTTGATTTCAGGAATCATCCTGAGCTAAATGTTTTCAAACAATGCTAGCTGTTCACCCTTGAAATGGAGATGAGCATTACCCCCTAGAGTCGGACACAATGGGCACCTTTTTAGAAATGTCTAAATATTCTAATTTGTGATGAAATGCACACCTGGAGAATCAGTGGATAGGAGTTTTGGCAACATAGAGCTTTCCCAGAGACAGGCCCAAATAAGAGACTACACAGTCCCGAGCTGGATGGTAGAGGGGAGAAGAGGTCCAGGATAGCCATCTCAGTGCCTGTCAGTATGTCCATGTGTCACCATTTCTATGCTAGTTGCATTGGTTGTCAGTTGGATTCTGAGTGCAACTCAAGGTGCTGGTTATTACTTATAAAGGCCTTTGCAGCATAGGGTCTAGATATTTGAGAGACTGCTTATCTGCAGTAGTTTCTGCCCAACTGGTTCTGGCACAGTGGTTGTGCCGCAAGTTTCCTCTATTAAACATTGTCATTTTGCAGGGCTATGAAAGCATGCCTTCTCTGTGATGGCTCCATCCTCTGGAAAAGCATCCCCCCAGAGATTAAGGACAACACCCTCTCTCTTAGCATTCTGAAGAGCTCTTAAAACCTGTCTTGATCCCAGAACTGAGTTAATGTAATGTATTTGAGGTGGAGCTATTTTGTTTTCTACATCTTTTAAGACTGTTTTAGCCTGGGCTTTCTGCGTGGTTTTAGGTTTTAGATATTTTTATGGAATTTTTCTGGTTTTCCATACCATTTAGAGTCCATTGGAGTTGGACAGTTATAACAAATTTGAATGAATAAATAAAAAAATGGTCAGAATACTTAGCTGCAATTGGAGGGGTAGGTTACTGGAATTTCATTTTTCTTCTTTCTTCCAATTTTCTGATAAGGTAACATATGCATTGATTATTATGCATTATAAATGTAAATATGTTTATAATTATAATTTAGTGAGGACTAAAACTGACAGTCTTCTCTTTTTCTTTCTCTTCACTTTCCATGCTCTTAGCTCCTCCAGAAGGAGCTATTTGGGTCCTCAACTCCTTTTTAACACATAACACTACATCAATTATTGGAAGAACTGAAACCGGCTGTTAAAATAATAGAAATCTACTGTGACTTCCATGTACCACAAAAAGAAGAAACTAGGTTTAATGTGTCTTTTCCTGTTTCTGGTAAACCACAAACAGCTAGTCTGGGAAAATCAGGCAATTTGACTAGTCATGCTTTTTCTGGCACTAAACAGTACTTTTTGTCACAATACTGGCAGCTTTAGTGACTTTCCAGAAAAGGGTTCCATATTCTAGAATGATTTCATCTTCAAAACAATATGGAACGTGCTATGTTCCATAGCATGCAATTAAATCTCTAGAGAGGCTGTCTTTGACAGAGGAAGACAAATTGGCATGCTTGATCAGGAACTGGGACTTAACTGGAGATAGGGCTCTTCTCTCTCTCCTTATCTGCTGACATTAGTCTTCCCTTGGTCTATTAAACCCCACTAAGTGTCATGAAGCTCTGCTCCACGTCAGCAAGTCTTCCAAATTTTATACATAGAGAGTCTGAAGTGTTCTCTCTGTTTCCAACCTAATTCATGTCCCGAAGAAAGAAAACGATAGAATAGCCACAAAAGGATATTGAGAAAATAAAGCAATACTTTTATAAATCCACCCTAATGATAAATGCGTTGAATTTGAATGTGCACTGTAAGCCTAAAAGTCTCACTGCATTCAGTGAAGCTACCTCATCAACCAGATTGCATTCCAAGTTCTCTTGAAGGTGATTTTCTTCCAAGTCAGTGTGGCTACTATAATCGCTCATATTTCTATGAGCATCATTTCCTAGAAAGTTTGGCCAATCCAGCCATATAAATATGTTTCTCATGCAGGAAGTTGGCACTGGAGTTATGGCTGCTCTCACCTGTGGTCAGCCTCTGTTGAGGAGGGGGAAACTCCCAGGAGCTGTTGCTGGGGAAAGCAAAGTGGGCCAGCCTGCAACTTTACCGGGCTTTTGACATTCGAGCCAACGGGAGGAAGCTGGGCAAATGGTGCATTTGAAGGCTATGAGGAATGCTGCCCGGATGGCCAGAGGCCCTCTCTGGGACTCACTGGAATGAGGTAGGTATGTTGCATTGTTTGTCTTGGATTACTGAAATAAATATAGCATCCACCGAAGAGTAGAATTTTTGTTAATTCAGGCTACCTCAAGAGCCTAAATCTTAAATTGCTCAATTGTTTGTTTGAGGTTTTTCTCATTTACTTTTCCCCACTCCCTTTTTATCAATGGCTGCAATGATTCATAGCATGGCCGGAAGCATTTTAACAATAAGGGACACAATCTTATTGGCACAAATTTTTTTTTTTTGACAGCAGGCATGTGACATTTTTTTTTTGTTTCCAATACTTTCTGTGTGATTTGCTCATCTTGTTTGCCATTCACAGGAGAATTATTCCTGATCACATTCCTTTGAAGAATTTCAGATGCTCCACTGTTGACCACAAGTAGACGTGTACTTTAAGAGGTGGAGAAGAAGGACCTTTGTGCTCTCATCCAGGTTCCTGATGAAATAAAGGAATCTGGGTTTTGTTTTTCCTCTTCATGTCAATTAAAAGGCTAGTGCAGCTATCAAAATATCCTCAGGAGTCAATCACTTCTGTCAGCTACCAGGCAGCGGGGAGATGGAAGCAGAGATACATAAAGGCTGTGTAGTTAGAGTAAGCTGTGTTGGGTAGGCAGAACTGCTAATGTATCCTAAACTTCAATTAACACAATTAGATTATATAACTCCATAAATATTTTTTCCTTATTGTCTTTAAGTAGCCTCAACAGTTTTGACAATGATCAAGGGCTAGCTGAGTATTAGCATTTCATTAAAGAGTAACTCTATACTCATATTATATCAAGAATGTAAGATACTCATGGCTATCCTAGCAGAAGGATGATTTCTATAGCTAATTGAATTTAGTCTTATCAGGTCTCCTTCCTCCTTGCTACACAGCTTGTATGTCCTGGCTGAGACTTTCTAGATATCCAAAGAAAAGGAACTTTTAGAAATTTATCAGTCAAAAGCTCTGCTCTGAATGTGTTTGAAATCAAACAAGCCAAGCAGACCTATGGATTACACAGGATCTTCAAACCAGCAAGGACATAGAAGGAAGGAATGGCCTTGAGGGATAGCAGAAAGAGCCACTACCAAGGCAGCAGTTAGATGAAAGGGGTCTGAGTTCAGGGCAAGAATGTAATGTGAATAAATGTCTCTGACAAGTCCCTCCCTAGTTCAAACAAAGATAAAGTGAAGAGGGGAAAGTGCATTAAGACTTGAAAGATTCTATTACTATGACTCTACAAAGAAGTAGTACAGACCTATACAGCATTGGTTTACTAGTTTGATCCACCATGAACAGCTGACAAAGATACAGCACACTTTATTACTATAGTCCAAAGGCACAATAAAAACACTTCTTTTGTCAGATGCTAATCCTCTTCAAGGGATGCCAAAGAACTCTACTTATGCTATTGACTTCCTTTTCAAAAACTACATGAAGCTACTAGATGAGACCATCAATTAGCATATGGCAGAATATCATCAATATACTGATGATGTAGGGTGCGCAGTGGCATGAGCAATTAAGATGCTGGGCTTGCAAGCTGGAAAGTTCAAGACCTAAGATCTACTGCATAACAGGGTGAGCTCCCATTGTCTGCCTAACTCCTGCCGACCTAGCAGTTCAAAATCCTGTAAACATGCAAGTAGATAAATAGGTACCACCTTGGTGGGAAGGAAACAGCATCCGTGTGCCTCTGCGTATAGTCATGCCAGCCACATGACCACAAAAGTGTCTTTGGACAATGCTGACTCTTCAGCTATGAAACAAAATGAGCACTGCCCCCTAGGGTTGGCCACGACTGGCAGGGGAAATCTTTACCCTTACCTTTTTAAATTGATGTCTGTGAAGACTCTCACTCGTCCAGGGTAATTGCATCGCAACAAAGTTTAAAAAACAGGCATCTGGACTG
>JANHZU010001706.1:28799-44356 GCA_032468055.1 Acrochordus granulatus
TTCTATTGTTTGCAGAAAAAAATTGATTTGGAGGAATGCTGGATGAAACAGTCCTCTGCTTAATATGGAATGAAATAGAAGGGAAAACATCTCTCTGTGTTGACTGCTTTTCTTCAGATTATAGAAAAAAATCTATCCATGTTATGATTTTCAGACACTCAAATTCAGTTCCCACAAGTTTATTCTGGGAATCCAAGAGGACTTTGCCAGGCTGTGTCTAATTCTTAATTCTTTTGTGCCACATTTATGATTTCAAACATGGAAGTGATTTACTGTTTCTGATAGATATGTAGTAATGGGGGCTTTCATTAAAAATAAAGTTTTTACATATTTTAGTTGGAATTTAGGTTACAAGGGAAAGGAAATAACCTAGACATTCTTTAGAGCTTCTTGGTGTTTAATGATTTTTGTGATAAAGCCAGCATGTCCTGTGATTCAATTGTAATCTATATTTTTCAGTTATTCTTACAATGACGTATGGATACTTAGCAGTAACTTGCATTCTTCTGCTTTTGCATTCAAAGAGCAAACAGCTTTTGTTAAATGGTAATATTCTTATATCTAAGCACAAAAGTCTTATTTTGTGAATGTCTATGTATATTTTAATTAATCCAGGTCATATCTTGTAGCAAAATTGCAAAAAATTTGCAAACTTTCTTAAAATGCAACTGGATTTTTATTATTAGATGTTACAGGGAAATGTTTCAACTCCTGTTTCCAAGCACAAACAGACAGATGTCATATATGCCATTCAATGTAATGAAGCCTGTTAAGAATTTTATGCTGGGGAGACCAAACAACCTCTGTATAAAATATTTCAACAGCATAATTTTTCACAAACATCTGCAGTTCATTTATATCTTAAAGACCATGGACATTCTCTTCAAGACTGCAAATTCTAAATTCTTGATAAAGAAACCAACTGGCTTTTAAGAGGAATAAAAGAATCTATATATATAAAAACATTAAATCCTTCCATCAGTTGGGTGGGGACAAGATTTCAGGAAAACGTTTCAGCAGACCCTGAAGTGATTAAGCTGAAACCATAAGGCTATCTTCTCTCAAAATCTTTACTGCTAACCTTCGCTTTTAGCTTCTTATGTGAGAACTCAGTGTATCCTCTTTCACTGTTCCTGCCCCTTTAAAGAAATGTATATATTACTTACCTTTTTTGCTTTTTCATATGGGATTGTGAAAGACTCCTGGATAGGAACTGAAACATTTCCCTGTAACATCTAATGATAAAACTCCAGGTGCCTTTTTAAGAAGGTTTGCAAAAAAGTATGCAAATTTGCTACAGTTTGATTTTATATACTCTAAGAGATTGGTTTAGGATTTAATTTTTGTCAGAAGCTGATGGGTGGAAAAGAATAAGAAAGGGAACTAGTAATAGGCCTGGGATTTAAAAAAATTAGCAGAAATGGAAGTGTTGAGAAATCAAAATACAGGGGATTCAAATATATGGGTTTTAATGGGTTTATTTTATTTTTATTTTTAAATGATTTTAATTGTTCCTTTTAGTGTTGTTAGCCGCCAAGAGTCTCTGGATTTTGGCAGCATATAAATTTAATAAATAGATAATAAATAAATAAATATTGTCTGATGCAAACTTGTATTTTTAAGCCTTTTGGAATTCCAGCCCACCAGCTTTACGATTTTCTCTGAATAATAAAGATAAGATATTATCTTTAATGCAAAGCTGTAATTCACAAATTATTGCCACTATTTTGGACCATACTTTGTGAAACAGCACTTAATTTCTCAGGAAGAGAGGACTGTAAAAAATTGAGGTATTCTGTAATCTGCAGCAGCACAGGATTAGTGGGAAAAAAAGGTTAAAAATGTGATTTTTAAAAAATCAATAAGAAAAGGTGGTTATGGAGACTAGAGGAAACAGGAGGGCAAAATCATCTTTATTATAATTGATTATGTACCATCAAGTCATTTTCAACTCTTAGTGACCACATAGGTAGAACTTCTCCATGCCAATCTATCCCTAACCTGGTCTTTCAAGTCAATGGTGCACTTTACTTAACTAATGCTGCCTATGAAACACCGTTGGCCACTTTTTCCTGAGATCATTGATTTTGCATCACTTGTTGATTAAAAAATGGAATGGCCAACAAATAGGATAGAGTGAACCATTTGAAGGGATGCTTTAAGAAGTTATCAAAACCCACTTGTGAACCTAGGTAAAAGCATCCTGTCAATGGATGCATGTAGTCAAAATCATCTAAGCATATACATGCATGTACAGCAGTGTTTCCCAAACTTGGGAGCTTTAAGATGTATGGACTTCAACTCCCAGAATTCCCAATTAGTATGGCTGATTGAGGAATTCTGAGAGTTGAAGTCTACACTTTTTAAAGTCTCAGGGTTGGGAAGTACTGATGTACATGAGACTTCTGCAAAAACTATCACCACAGCAGATTTGTCTAGCTCATGACCTATTTTAAAATGAACAGGCTTTGTTCACTTCTCTCCACCACCTTCCATCTTTCCATTTTGAGACATCTTTAGTTTGACAGCTGAAAGATCAACTGAAAAAAGATATTGTGCAAATCAAATTTTTCCATACAACATATCTGGCACAATGCTAGCTCTAATTCTTTGAAATTATACATGGAAGTGATTTTGGAATTAGGAAAGAATTTGGTGGGTTCATATTCAATATAATGGTTTCAAGAGGATATTTGTAGCCAAGAAGTTGACGCCTTCTCAAGGGAAGCCAAAATGACCTCCAGCTACCAAAGCACCTAAAATTTTACATTTTTTACATTTTTTGAAACCATCTATTATTTATGTTCATGTTGGCTGCAACTGAAACTCAATGAATTTTTTTTTTAAAAGTATGTTTCTCCTCTAGGGGCAAGGTGGTTGAGTGGTTAAGACACTGGGTTTGTTGGCCAGAAGGTTGGCAGCTCAGCTGTTCAAGGCCCAAGTACCGCCGTCTAATGGGGTAAGCTCCCGTTCCTGGCCCAGCTCCTGCCAACCTAGCAGTTTGAAAGCATGTAAAAATGCAAGTAGATAAATAGGTCCCACTTAACTTGATGGGAAAGGTAACAGCATTCCATGCACCATGCCAGCCACATGAGCATAGAAGGAACTTTGGACAAATGCTGGCTCCCTTGGTTGTGAATTGGAGATCAGCACTGCCCCCTAGAGTTGTCCCGGACTGGCAGGGGAAACCTTTACCTTTATATTTCCCCTATATGTCAACAAATTTCAATTAACTTTATCATAAACAATCTTGATTTTCAATATTCAATATTAATACTGAAACTATAAAACTATAATGGAGTGGGGTAAAATAAGATGCCATAGGGAAAGGAATAGAAGTATCACCTTTAATTTAGATGCTCTAGCTTTTGCTAGAGGACAAATTTCAAAGTAAAATTGCCCTCTAGGTTGTCACAGTATAATTCAAAATGAATTTAATTTAATCTTATCCTCTTGTGTTCCTGATCCATTCACACATTTTAACATAGTAGAAAAGCCCTTGATATATTAAATACACAGTGAGATCTACAACTACATCTTCAAAACAAAATTAAATTAATAAAAAGTTAGGTAATCACTTAGATATACATTTAACCATGCATAATCTCATATACCCCTCTCTCTTTTGGTTATGAAAAAATACCTTTCAGACTTTATTACAGCATTTCAATTACAGTGGGAATTTTATAAGACTGTACAAATACTAATTGTCTGCCAAAGTAAGTATTCAGTCTCAAACATATTGTATTATCCCTTGTATTATTAATTCAAGTCAAAATGGATTTTTAAATAAAATAAATTCCCTGATTTCTTAAAGGATAATATACTCATCTTCAATTTCAAATTAATTGGGTAGTTAGCTGTAAAACAGAGAGGGTGCATTCTTAAATAATACAATATCTCAAGAGGTTACATATGTCTGTATAAAAATCTACCCTGGATTGTTTTAGATATCATCCTTCTACAAAAAATCAAATATATGTATAAAATTAGACCAAAAAAAATGCAAGGGAATGAAGGAAGATCATGAAGTGGTGAATGATGAATCATCTGGAAAGTCCCTCATAGTAACTGCAAGGTAAAATGTTTTAATTTCCTGAACATGTCAGTCACATTCTTTCCCTTATCTTTGAGCATTTTCTGCCAAAAATCTGCCAAAAGGACATTCAGACTCTAATGACAACTCACTTAAAAATGTTGCATGAGTAATACAAAAGTAACAGCACGCACACACAAACATGCACACACACAGAGTGAGCTAAGTCTAAGAAACACAATTGATTCAGTAGTAGTTGTTAAACAGGTGTTAATTTTCACAGTATGTGCTGAATGTGCTGTAATATGCCTTTTTTTGCACCTAAAGGGATGACAAGCTTGAAGATAAAAAGATTACAGCATTTCTTTTAAATTTTCCTGTAACTTACACAGTATCAGAGCAATTACAAAAAAAGTTATATCTATAAGAATCCTGGCTGCACAGATGTGTACACAATTGGAATTGGGCAAAATTCAGTGTGTATTAATATCTTATGTAGATCAAGCTCTAGGGTATTAGCTCAAGCAGTTAGTGGGAAAGTTTGGATAACTTTGGGAAACTGAAGTGAAATTAAATCCAGTGATCTCATTAAACTTTAAGCCCAGAATCATTATCCTTTTCTTTTTTAGTATCAGCTACATCAAGCAAGTTTCCCTAACTCCCAGTTCTTCTGAGAAATATTACAATATGTGCATGTAGACTTCACTTTGTAATAATTACAACCTCTTTGGTCTGGGCTTCCAGCTTATTTTTGGGTTCTCATCAGCCTGGCTTGTGGGAACCAGAAAAATGAAATCATTATTAGTTCTTCTAAACCTCTTAGGGATATTTGTTTTTTTTTTAATTATGACATTTCCTGGGTCTTCCTGATGAGATGAGAATATTTAAGACATTTGGTTTGGTCCTTCTGGAAGAACAGATTTTGGAAAACAATACTGAGACGTTGGTGCTTCTCTCTGTGGCCTTGGTTGGAGAAATGCTTCAAGAATTCTTCCAGTTTATTCACCAATATGCTTTTTAATAGTTATTTGATGAAATCTTGGAAAATTGCCTGATTCCTCAATATGCTGACAACACACAGCTTGATTCATTTCATAAGGAATTAATTAAAATTATGATTGATTGGATGAAGGGGAACAAGCCAAAAGTTGTATAATTTGGAATCTAACTGATCAAAGAGTAAACAGTTTAAAATAGATAGCATTGTGCTTCACTGTAAAACAGTGATGACGAATCTATGGCACATGGTGACATACTACAATATTTTGGTTAACAAGCCAGAATTCACCAACACCTGACAACAACTATTCTCAAAAGCATGCCTCATTGTCACACAGTTTTCAGAGGTTGAAGAGGCTGCATGAGAATAAGATATGGTATGTTCTTGCACAGTTTCCAGACCCTCCAAATTCACACAAGAGGTGTGTTCTCATGCAGTCTCTTGTGCTCTCATGCAGTCTCTGAAAAATCATGCAAGAACAGGGTGAGGTAGTATGGTTTTCAGAGCCTGCAGAGGCTTTCAAAGAGCATTCTGTGAAGCCACTTCAAGAAGGAAGGTTTTGTGTGACCCAGAGCTGCCACAGGTAGGCTGTAAGGCCCTGTCAACAGAAGGAGAACATTACCTGAAAGTAAGTAGCATACGGCATGGAGATCACATGCGTGATTGCACTATATTTTTTAAAAAATGAATATTTAAATATTTTTTTCTGTTTTCTTTGTGAGGGGAAACACACCAGCAGTGTCAAATTAAGCATTTTACAAATTTTGACACTCCAAGTACAAAATGTTCACCATTGCTATTTTAAAACATGAGCATGAATTTATGTAAACTCCTAAAGAATGGAAGTCTTTGCTCTCATTTGAGATATAATAAAAAAACTAGAAAAACATTGAATGTATGTATGTGAAAATTTGTCACACTTATATGAACTTATTTAAATTAGTCCATATATCCTTTTACCTTAATTCTGATTCTGAGCAGCATCCAGCCTTCTGACATAGGAGGGGAAGAACACAGTGGATTACAAAAAGTCCTGGCTCAGGATACAATGATGAGCAAACAAAATCCCTAAAAGACTTTACACTAAGATTATCATGCATCCAGTTTCAAAATCATCAGTGTAGGTAATGCATACAATGGAATTCTAAAGCATGGAAAGCCAAGCTTTTGGTAGAAATAATTACCTTTACCTTTAAACAAAATTTTGTAGACAATCAAAATCAGAAGCTTTAAGAAAGGAAAAGAAAAAAGACATCAGTGCTTTTCTCAAAACAAAAGCCCAACAATTCTATGCTTTCATTATTTTAAAAAAAAACAATATTGAATGTGCCAATGCAGCATAGAGTGACTTATGGACTTAATTGTACATGAATGTAACTGTACATTATTATGGCCTTTGGATCTGAAACCATGGATGTAAATCCAGCTCAGACATTTAATTTTTTTCAATCCAGAGCACTTATTGGAGAGCACTGCAGCGAGGACAAATCTTTGCTGATGTGCCCATCTGAAGTTGGTCTCCTGCAGTCATCTGTGCACTGAACAAATGTCTGCTGATGAGAAATACCATGATTTCCACATGGGAAGCATCCTGTGAATGGAAGAGACTGTACCTCTTTTATAGTAAAATACATAGGTTACAACACAGTACTTAACTCTGCAAATGCTTGAAAAGATATTAAACTGAGACTTGAACTTGGTTCCCCCCAGTTATAGTTGGACAGTAGGTCCAAGAATGTTTAGTCAACTTGAAAAAACAATGAAATTTGTGTTGTGGCCAGCATTTGGCAACTTCATGTACCTCTTATATTTAAGAACTACTAAATAGCAAAATAAAAACAAAACCACTAGACAGATTTTTTATAGAACTAATTCTGATAATTCATATTTCCTCTAGTTTACTTACATTAAATGTGTCAAATATTTAATATGTACAATTAGGCTGATACTTGACATTGCAGAAAAGCAATATCTGCCCATCTTTAAATCAGTAGAATATTATATGTGCATGAAATGGGCTGTCCCATTGCCAATCTCAAGCCTACCTTGAGTCATTGGAATCACCCAGCTTCCTTCCATGTCACTGGGTTACAAGGTATAACAGATTTCATAAACTCAGAATCTCACTTTGAACATTGTTATTTAAGGGGAAACCACTACAAAGGACAACTTAGACCTGTCTCATTCTTGGACAGAGGCAAGATAAACCAACATTATGGAGAGAGAGAAAATGTTACTAGGGATGTTTGGTACAAATAGAAAAAGGCCCCAATTCCCAATAAATACCAAGTATGTTCAGAAAACTAAGAAAAAGTAGGATGGACAGAGAAATTTATTACAAATATAACTATTCTACGAGCACAGAAAGTGTTTAAAATATACCACTGTGGCAGTCAATGTAAATACAATTTGCATCCTTGAACTAATGGAACAGGTACATAAAGAATCAGGTCCTGAAATTTATCCTTATTTGAATGTGGTTTTCTTTTCTGCCAATATTATGTTTAAATGCAGTAGCTTAAAAATGCTATAAATTAGAGTACATAGATGAAATATATATCTGTTGTGGAAACTGTGAATGCTTTGACTGATTGGCTGATCTGGGAATTTGTAAAGACTGACTCTGGGATCCCTTAAAACTGGAGTAAACCCATTAAAAATTGGTTCCTGCTTTTAGGTGGCCTAAAGCTATTCAGAGCTATTTTTTGTTGGAGATAATCTTTTATTTCTGATTGTTATCCCAAACCCAATTTCTTGAACTTGTTTTTAATGCAGAGCAGAAATACCTTCCATAAGAAAAAACTAGCATACACAGTGTTTCCTATCTAGTTGCTTCATGAAGGAAGAATGGTCTTGAGGGCTTTGAATGAAGTCCTCTCTCCTTATAAAGCTATCACTAGATCCAACAATAGTGGTCTATTTGATTTCCAATCCCCAACATTCTCTTTTCAAGAAAAGATGGTAGGCTTAGATCCCCAGATAACCCTGGAGGAAGCAGATTATCTTGAGCTTTATCTCTTGAGTTTCAGATCAGACTGTAGGTTTGAGATAGTTTTGATTGCATTTGTTGAGGAGCTTTGGTAGGTTCAAGATGGGGGTGGTATGTCCATCATGACCCTTCTAGATCTCTGAGCAGCTTTAAATAGCATAATTTATGGTATATGTCTAGGCAGGCTTTGGATGTAGGTGACATGGTTTTACAAAGATTCCTTTCCTTCCTTTGAGGTTAATTCCAGTTGGTGTTAGGGAGAAGAGAAGTCCAGTTTTAGACACCTGCATTGCAAGTTGCCTTGGAGCTCTGCTCTTTGCTATTCAATAACAATGTTCAATTAACATATTAGTGTTCAATACTAATGCTACTCAGACATACATCTCTGCTGTCCAAATGATGCTGTCAAGGTTTTTTCTCAATGTCTGCAAGTTGTGCAAGTCTGGATAGGGAAGAAAAAACAATATTTTATTGCTAGCAAGACAATAAAAGGTTGTAGGTTTTAGCCTGCCCATCTGAAATTTCTCATCTTTGATTCTGGATGGAGTAGCACTTTCCCCAGAAAAGCTGATGTGCAATTTGAGAGCCTTCTTGGACTCATGAGTTCTACTTAAACAGCATATGGTGGCGGTGGCAGAATGGACTTTGTACAAATCTATGTTATGTGCCAATTATGTCCATTTCTGGATCAGGAGGCTCTGCTCAAAGTTATGCATGCCTTGGTCACCTTCTGTTTGGGTTATTCCAATATATGGGGCTGCCCTTTAACAGCATTTAGAAACGTTAGCAATGCATGCAGGTTCAGGCACATCACACTATCCCCAGATAGTACCACACTTTGTAAGCTGCGTTGGCACCCAGTAGACTTATAGGTATGGGTCTTCTCCTCCTCCTTCTTCAATAAAATAAAGATAAGATAAAGCTAAGGTAAAAAGAATTACTATTGTATTAGTAAAGGTGTTACATGATGGTGTATCAGATCTTGGCAAGTTTGACAATGAAGAAGCATGTGGACTATTATTTAAATTTCAGAAGTTGAAGTCTTCTTTTCAATCATATAGCTACATTTAAAGGAGGGGAAATACAGAGGACATTAGCCTTAACATAAAGCAAGCCCTTCAGTAGGATGAAATCATTTCCAAATAAATTTTCTCCCTGTTATTAACAAGTTTGATTGGTAAAATATTCAACTTTCTTCATGTAATCTAGAGAAACACTGATCTTGAAATCCCATTTTAGTTCTTGTATCCATTTCTATGAAGAGATTCAAGTGCCCATGTAGATAAATGAATATGTTGGGATTTACATATTTAATGCATTTGAATAGTAATTTTTGTAAAATGAATTCGTTTCTTCTTAAGATACTGAATGTAACATGGCCTACATTTCCTTTAAAATGTTTAACTATTTTTAATATTACTCTGGAGGGTCAATTTCTAACATGATTACATCTGAATGAAACCCATAGGAAGGCCTTCAGCTTGTTTAGAAAGAAGTCAGCCTTTGAAATTCTAATTATATTTAATAAATTTTGAATATTAAAAATATGAGGGGAACACTAAATGGAATTCTGCACAAGGCAATCTTGTATGGCAGCAGTGACCCTGTGTTATAGTATCATCAGCACACATACACACATATGCATACATACTACAGCACCATGATTAGACAGCTGCTGATGACTCATTGTCATATTTTCATCCTGGCCTCCTACTCATTGTTGACTGCTTGTAGTTCTTCTGTTCCATGGCGCCACATTAATATCTTCTTCCTGACTTTTCACTACTTGTAGAGTGATCCCAATTGCTAGTGCATGGGCTTGTAAAAAATCTTTGTAGCGTAAAGGGGTAGAGGATAAGTGGGAGGACATGGGATTTCCCATTGCAAAGGAGGGGGGAAAGCAGTCAAGTTTCCCAGTGCAAACTAGACTAGGTACTAATTTGTGGATTCTCTCTTGCATCCAAATGGTACAGTTCTTTTCAGTGGAGAAGTTTTAACTCTGGTTGCTCCATTCATGATCATAAGCAGCAGGTCAAGGATATTTGAGGATGGCCGAGTAAATTTTATATATAGCTTCTCCCCCTCTGTAGTAAAGAAAACAAGAGTTGAACACATGGATTGAAAGGATTTGATTTAATTTCACTGAAAGAGACAGTACAATTAAGAAAGTTATAAAAAGGAAAGAGAATTACAATATGGCATTCCAGTATCTCTGCTGTCTAAATGATGCTTTTTATTCAAATTACTGATCAAATACAGAGCAGAAATACTTGTGTTTCCAGCCAAGCTTCACAAGTATCATTTATTTGTCCTAATTGCTGTGCATACCAATATGCAAAATCTTTCCTTCTTTGTTTAAAAAGTAGATGTGAGAGCTTTTCCCCTGAACTCCAATTTTTAGTTCTAGTTAACTCCCTATATGAAAATATGTTTAGTTTATTATCTAAGCTTAATATATGTGTGTGATTTTCTAATTGTAACCTGTACCTAATCTTACTATTTCTGAAACTAAGGAAGAGCTTACAGATTTTCTCTTCCTCTCTGGCAGTTGGCCTTTGTTTAACTGGTGATATTGTGACAGGTAAATCTTTTGTATGTTTTATTATTCGCCACATTCTGATACACTACTGTGCCATCTGCCTTGATAAGTTAGGTTTCATGGTGCTTTTCCTCTCCAGCATTCTTCCCCAAACTGTGCTCTTAAATGCTCTGTAAGCTTCACACAAGCCTTCTATGGTATCACCAAGTTGAACATATTGCTGCGATCATTAACTACCCCTTCTCTGGACTGTAACCAATGCTGCATCTTTAACAGTTGCTAGAGCTAAATCTAGTTTATCTACTTTAACTGCCAGACATTAATTCATCTCCAAGTCTCTATTTTTAAAGTTTCTGTTTCCCACAATCTTGGGTATTTTTCTAAATATTCCCCTTTTGCCATTCCATATCAATTACCCTTCCTTCTCCCATGAGAACTATTTCCTATCAGAATCTAAACTGACACCAGCTCAACTTGATATTGGTAAAGCAGGTACAAACTCTTTTGTCCTGATGCCTGCAGGGATGCCTGGGTATGTGAAGAAATTTAGCAAGAAATTATTGATGATAGAAGACACTTCACAGGAATATTGCAATGTTTAGACAGCTCCAAATCAGAGCATTTATTCATTTATTCAAGTTTATAAATAACTGCAGTTATTTTGCTTGAAAAGAAAATCCTATTATTCTTACAGATCTTAGATCACACTAATTTCTTCCTTATAAAACTTCTGATGACAATATACAAAGAAGACCACAAAGCAGAAGGCAGCAATAACATTACTGGGAATCTCAGTTTCCTATCTTATCCATTATCCATCTTTTCAGCCTGGTCCCAGAAACAATTCTGGACACAGGAAACTTACTACATAAAGGATGGATAGCAGAATTGCAAAAAAACACAAAAACTTTCTCAAAAAGGCAACTAAGTTTTTATTCTTTGATGTGATAGGAAGATGTTTCATCTCCAATCCAGGAGACTTTTTCAGTTCCATGTGGAAAGGAGAGAGATGGCAAGAATATATACTTTTTTCCCATGGCAGGATACAGGACACACAATAGGAAAAGCTTCTCACAGAGTAATAAGGCTACGCAATAAAACTTTAGAGACTAGTTTTGCCCTTCAGGGTCAGCACAATACACATCAGAAAAGGCTGGAAGGTGCTTGTGAAGATGGAACAAAGTTACATTGTAAACAGGAGACAATTAATGTCTATTAAGGGTTGGATTTAATGTGTTTACATTAATAAATTATTTGATTCCTCTTGTTATCTAGTTAACTTCTTTGTCAAGAATCTAGAATCTGTGGCCATCAAAGGAATGGCCCTTGTCCTTAAGAGGCAAGTGGACTGCTGAAGATTCTGATCTTTTATGTTGTTGAAATTTTTTGTAAAGCAGCTTCTTTGTCTCCTCATTGTATGTCATGAATGATATCTGTCTGTTTATGTTTGGTTATTTTATCCTTAGGATGGGCTAATTTATGCTTCAACATGTTCATGGGTTTGAAATGCACATGTACGTTATGTTTATTAAAAATCCTCCTAAATTTCTCTGATACCCCAACAACATATGGAATTACCATGTTACTACATTAGTTATAGTCTTTCTTTGTAACAGTTGCGGGAGAGCTCCTATTAGATCTTTTTGTGGCTTTGACAAAGGACCCTAAAGGGAGAATGGACAGATATGTTTTACTTTCCCATTTAAATTAAGAGCAACTAAGCACAATTAAGGTGGAGTAGATTCTTTTCCTTCCACAAAGCAATTCTTATTTTAAATCTTTCACTGCAGTTAAGGGAATTAAAAAGCAGTATGCTAATTTAAGGGGACTGGGTAGAAATCCCTGTCTATTTCTCAATGTTAGTATTGGAAGCTAATACTGGGTATATTCTCTTTATTAAATAGTTTGAATCTCAATAAATCTGGACATATAAGAGATATATTGGTGGCATTTCTACAAACACAGAGAAAAGGCAGATAAATTATTCTGCATTTTTTCAACCAGTTTTTATCCAATAAAAAAGTAACTTAGCTTACTTTCACTCATCTCTACACAAGCCTACCAGCTTCCTGCTTTCTCACATTTCAATTAATGGGAAAAACACTTGCAAGAATTCTCTTTTAAGGAGCAGTGCTATTGTCAGCATTAAGAAAAACCTCTGCCTTAAATAATTGTTGAAAATGTTCTCCTTCCCAAGAGAAATCCAGGGATATTATTTATCAAATTTCTCTGCCCACAAATTGGCCAAGTATTTAAAACCCTAATTTTGCTTAGCATAATTCAGACACAGAAGTGTCTACTTCTGTAGACCACTACCTATTATTGGCAAACTGTACTGTAAAATCTGGGTATTTGCATCATTCAAAAATAGTTACCTTTCAGGTTGTGCATTGATTTTAAAACATGGAGTTAAAAGCATATGCATTCAAGTGTGGACTAAATTCATCTACTCCATTCCTGAGCTGATTATTCATTATTTTCTTCCCACAAATTAAGTAGGTGTGGCTGTTAATCCCCCACTGCTACTATTTTTTAGGATTATGAGAAAGTAGAGGGAAGTAATCCTCATCATTTTTTCCTCTTTCGTCAGTGGTCTAGCCACTACCACTGATTCACAGCATAACCATCACTAAGCAACTGTTAAAAACATGAATACTAGCAACTTCTGTCATCAAGAGGAAAGGGAAAAACAGGCACTGACCAAATTGGGATAATTGTGAGGCTTGAAGAAATGTAAAAAAAAAAAGGAGAGTGGGAGGAAATTGGAGGAGGGAAAAGAAAAAAAATAGACAAGGAGCTTATAATATACAATTTGATAAAAAGAAAAATCCAGCACAAGGGGAGACCAGTGACGGAAGAGTGCATCTAAGAAATAAGTGTATTTCCTTTACTTGCATGTACTTTTAAATCTTGGATAAAGGGTTAGTTAAACTGAATATCCATACATACCCTTAAAATGTAGATGTCCTCAGGCAAGAATCTTCTTTTTAAAAAAAGATTTGCAAACTTTTAGAAGCAGAAATAAAATCTCACCAGAGACTTTGACTTAGGAATAGGACATTACTGGAAGCAATGCGACTGATGTTCATTATCTGATTCTTCCATGTTTCCCAGTAAAAAAATTGTCTCTTAGTCAGAGCTAGGAAACAATAATGCATGAAAAGGAAAGCTATGTACTTGTACATTTATTGCAACCCAGTTCTTTGGAAGATAACCAGTTTTATACAGGCAGTTTAGAAGCAGTTTCACTTTTTTGTAGTTTAAAGGATTGCGTTTTAGGCTCGTGTTTCTGAAGTCATGTGGGTGGTGTTTTTTTCTTCATCATAATATTAGCCAGCTAATTTTGGTCTTCCCTTCATTAAATAATATCTGCACTTGTAAAAAATAGTTCCTTCAATATTTATTTCTTTTGAAGCTTCATGTGTTGGGAAATAATTCGGAGTGGCGGTGAAGATCTACTGGAGAAATGAAGTAGAGATTCAATGGTATTCTAATAAAATCTTTAACTTTGTTGAAGATAAGAAACCATTGGAAAGCTACATCTCTCCCATAGAGTTTTTTTTTGTTAAACCTAAAAGGAATGTAATTGCATGTGTTCTCCATTACAGTCTTTCAAATTTAAGAAAGTACCAGGATTTCTAGTCCTAGAAAACAATCTCTTCGGCAAAGACCCACAGAGCTGGATCAAACTGGACCTCGTGTTTGAGAAAACTACAGTTGGAAGGATGTCTGTGTGTGTGAGGGGAAAGAAGGATTATAAAGATTGGTTTAGTCTCAATAAAGTCTTCAGTCTTTAGCTTCCATAATCAAGATAAATCCTCCTAAATCTGCTTAGGACAGCAAAATAAAATATGCTTAGCACTTCATATCAAGAAGTGTTTTCTCTTTTTTTATCATTCCTTAATACTGAGGGAAAACAGCATATTGTTTGGTGTTGGTAACCATCAAAACCATCCAGGAAGCTATGTCTATTCTGAGAGAACTCGTTGGATCCATTCAGGTCCATATCCTTTGCTTACAATAGCCTCATTTTTCTCCCATTTCTCCTTTGTGTTTTATTGCATCTTCCTTCACATTTGATTTCCTGACATGAACCCAAATTAGGCCAACAATTTGGTTTATTTTGTTTAAAAGCTGTTTAAGGTTATAATTAGTGGCAAACTCTGAGGAAGTATAATTTTGGAAGGTTTCTATGTTATGATTTTTTTAAAAAATGAAATTAGAAACAGTGCATAACAACATAATAAATTTCTTATGCACTAACATGCTTGACATTGGCTACCATGATCCATTTATCATTAGAACAAATTTTATTTTTTATTTGCAGTTATTGAGGGTTATTTTCCCCAAAGTAAATATTGGAAAGGAGCATTTCATGTTAATTTTATTAAAGCTTGATCTTAAATGATGGTCCTGTGACTTCATGACCCATGTTTCAAAGAGGGGTTTTTCTAGATTATAGTTTGCTAAACTGTAACTGTAATAAAAGAATCTACACCTGATAAGCTCTCTGCAATGCATTAAAGGTAATGAGTTTTCTTTGGCCATTTTCCTATTAATAACTTACAAGCTAGAGCTGGTGATATAAAAACTTATTGCTCTGGTACAATTATGTTTAAATGATTCTAGAGGACACTATAAGTCACTATGTCACTTATGTAAAAAGGAGCTTTGTATCAAGAGGTTTCACCTTTATATCCATTCAGGAGTTTTGCTATCCAATTGTCTTAGAAATTCTGCCTATCTCTGTCTCATGTAGTAATTAAAGAAAATCTGTGGCTCCTAGATTTCTTGATTGGTGTCCTCTAGAAGTTCTCTGATTGTGTTACTAAATCAACTATACACTTCCTGTCTATTCTGATGTATGATGTAGAAATTATTGCATATACTGTGAAATAGATATAACAGTTAAAAGAAGTACAGTGGTGCCTCACAAGACGAGATTAATCCGTTCCAGAAGAACGCTCTTAGCGCGAAATTCTCGTAAAGCGAA
>JANHZU010001706.1:71591-84331 GCA_032468055.1 Acrochordus granulatus
CTTGAGAAAAATCCAGTCCAGATGCCTGTTTTTTAAATTTTGTTGCAATATTGCAGAATATAGTGGAGAAGGACCACCTACATGAATCCTGGACTGTGTTAGAAAGTAGATCACTTGACATGGGGAGAAAGAAGTATCAAATGGAATGACTCAGGGTTTGTTCAACATTTTTATTATTGACTTTAATAACAAGGTCAGGGAAATGTTTTTCATATTTACAAATTACCACAGCATTGGGCAGAATAAGTTATACCCCAGAAAACAAAAATGCAAACAATATTGGTGGTTAATGAAATTTGAACATCAAGTAATGAAATTCAAGTACACAGTTTATCACTAAGGAAAGAAAAGGGGGAATATTTACCTTTGACACAAGAAGGCTTAGTGAAAAGGGTATTGCACAAAGAAGACCCTGACTCAGTGTTTTTCCAACGTAGCACTACAAATAATTGAAAGGAGTATAATCTTCATTGCAAGAATAGTTTTGGAAGTCGTTTTATTACTAACAATAGCCAATACACTAAGTGCGTTTTGGAGGGCAATGCTTTGGTTCCTCATGGTATCATAGAAGTAAAACAGTATGTACTATAATACATTATTGTTGTTAGTTGGTTAAGCATGTCTGTGATCTTGTTCCATTGCTCAGTTACCTTAGGATGCCTAAGAATGTTATCATTCTTGCAGACTCTCTGAAGTTTGTTCTTCTGGATGTTGCCTAGAACAAGTAGCAGAAAATCTGTGTCCTGATTTGTGTCTTTTACTTAATCATCAGAAAAGGCATAACCTTTTATTTATTTCAAAAGGGTGTATATGTGTTTCAAAAAGCAATTATGATTTTTGGCATCAGCTGTTATTCTTTTCCAAAACATCTGATAGTTGCACAAACTAAAAATATCATTTTACTCTTCAATTTTTGTCTGAAGTTAATGTAGAAAGTTGCTGTTCTGTTCATCACTGATAACACATTCCTTGGATAGTTATTTTTTTCCAGGAAATTTAGATTCTTGGTGTAGATTTCACTGCATAATTTTGTTCCCATTATATAAATAAACAAGTTGGAGAAAGAAAGAGCTCATTCCAATTCATATTCAGAATTCACCCAGATAATAACATTGCAAGTAATCATCACAAGGCCTTGGAAGGATTTTCGCCCCAAAAGCACAGCATATGACTGAAAACAATTCACTTTATGTTTTCTGTGCAGTCTGTTCACGCCATTATTTCATTTCAGACTGGATATTGACATCAGTAAGGGTTTTGAAAATGTAAAGAAATTCTGCAGTATATTCCAGAAATTTTGGATTACAATTCCCACAATTCTTGACGTTCAGTGTTTTGGCTCAAGTTGTTAAGAACTGAAATATAAACTGCTAGCAGATCCTATAGCGGGTATGTTGAACAGTTGGGTCTCTAAAATAGTTTTAAGATTGTTATAAATTCTTCAGATGTAAAACATAGATGTTTAATATACAGTATATTCATGGCTTAATTATTTTAATTAACAAAACTGATAATTGACCCTGAAGTTTTATCCACACAAATATATAAAAAATAATTTAATGTGTTTTGCAGTATTAATACTACACTCAGCCTTAAGTATAAAATGTAAGCAACGTTACACATATAAACATTAACATTTATAAAATCATAGTTAATATTGACAGAAACTTTCTTTTTTCATACCACATACCTACAGTTAATAATACGATGTACTATTTGAATTTTACAATGATACAATATTAAAAATAATGAAAATATTTCCAATCTAATCAACTATCCCTTAAAATAATATTCATGAAGATCCATAATAGGCCAGATCTATTTTAGGTGAATGTTAAGTAGATTTGGAAGGATTAAGAGACAGAAAGTCTGGTTGTTTCACCCTCTAATATTTTAAAAAAATCAATGTTATTCAGGCATATAAAAGACAAAGTTCTCTCTGTGAATCAATCTTACATTAAAAAAATATATGAAAGGGTCACCTGTAGGGCATATGAGAAATTTTTCCTTGGGAATGATTGGCCAGTATTAATTTCCCTTTCTGGAAGTTACTCCCTGCAGTAATACATTTTTGTTTCTATAAAGACTTCTTTGGTCTCATCTACACTGCCTGGTTCACCACATTAAGCTGGAAATAGTTTTTGGAGTGAAGAAGTAGAAGACTTTGCCCCCAATTCATTGTCACTGTCAAAAATGCATTGTCAGATACTTTTTTATGTTTTACCTACAAAATACATTTCTCATAATATGACAGTTTGAGATTCCTGTCCATTTCAAACTGAGTGCTTCATTTCGTTGGCTACTTTGTAGAAGCAGGAATGCCCCCTTAACTGAATCAGTGGTTACCATGCTCTCTAATTTTGTTTAAAGCTTCTTTACCATAATACTGTAATACCAGAATAATTTATGGGCTATTTAGGAATTGGGGGTGAAACCCTTCTTACCTCAAGTAATGGGAAAATGCTGAAATTATATTTTTGACTTCCCAATCTAAAGCTGAGAGACAGCATACTAGTTCAAGGCTATCCAACCACCATCAGCGTTTCAGAAAGAACTAGAATTTGAATCTAGTTGCCATTAAATTAAGCACCTTAATCCCCATATCATACAGGCTCTCATATAACACACATACTTAGAAGTCTGTATGACCAGGAAGACTCACTTATAGGAAGAAAGATATTGGCTATTGCTTTCCTGGAACAGAAAAGTGGTAGGAAACAGCAGCTAAGGAGTTGTTGCCAAGGTGTTTTAGTCCAGATAGGACTTTCTTAAGCAGTTTAGAATCAAGCCAGCATAAAATACAATAAAATATTCAGGTAATAAAATAATAAAACCACAAAATAATACAACCCCAGCAGAAAACTACAACAATAAAAGTAGACCAATAGAAGAAAATTTATGTAGCTCAGAATTGAACCGTGGAGTCCCTGATGCTGGTACTGAGAAGAAAAAACAAGAATCATCTACAACATACAGTGTAAGAACTATAACAGCCATTATGTAGGACAGACAGCAAAAGATCAGCAAAGGGCTTCTATGAACACCAATTAGCAGTCAATAGTTAATTTCACAAGACTTGGACAGAGTTAATCATAATTTGAATTGGGAAACTGAGCATCCTAGACCAAGCTAAATCCAAAAACGTTAGATAATTATTCCTAGAATAGTTATTCCTAGAAGTTTGGCACTCAGACAAATCAACCATCAAGAAGCACACAGAGATAAACAACATTTGCATACCATTCAAATGAGGCAAAACTGGCAAGGCAAGCTACTGTATACTGTATAAACAGAAAGCAAACCCTACTTCCTTCTAGCACTGAAGATGTTACCTAGTTTGATAACAAAACATCTGCAAGCAAACAACCAAGCTCAGAGAGCATCAAGGACTCTACAATAAAAAATGTAGATGTAGAAGAAAAATGTAAAGCACTTCACACTGAAAGTCCTCCAGTGATATCTGTTCAAATTATAGAACTGGAAGGAAAGAATACTGATTGGGTCATTTTGAAGTAATTCTAATTATGTTATAATAATAGTAATACTGGGTGGTACATAAAGTATTATAAATGTAATTATAAATATAATTCATTTATTATAAATGAATAAATTTTATTAGTGATTTGAAAGTTTTCATAAAATTCACTTCATGGGTTTTAGACACAACTTTTTCTGATCAGGTTATCTTTCTACTTAACTTTTAAATTGTTCTGTTTCTCCACCTCACCTCACCCAAAGCAAGGCTATATGGATAGAAGAGGTGTAAAAATCTGACTGAATATTTGCTTCATTTATCAACTATTTGAGTTAACAATAATTTAATCTTATTTCCTTATTGTCATTTCCTAATAGACGTTCTGTATATTATATTTCTAAGCATTAAATGCTTAGAAAGTTAGATTCTTCACAGAGAACTGGAATAATATGGAAGCCACATTGTAAGACAAGGATAGGCAGCTTGTGGTAGCTTAAGATTTATATATTTTTGGTATTATTTATGGCAGCCAAGGGAACTGACTAGAAATGTAACATTTCCAAAATATCATGTTCTCCATTATTCTTAATGGAAAAATGTATTTTAAAATAGTAGGAAAAAACATTTTCCCCATATTAATAGAATTTTGGGGGAAAGCTATAATATATGCAATACTTAATTTCTAACACTGTTTAAAATGTTTAAAATATTTTGGGACTTTATATAATGCATTATAAATAAACACTGTTTAAAATGTTTAAAATATTTTGGTACTTTATATAATGCATTATAAATATTTTTTCTTTGCATATGAAAATACTGTGCTTTATATAATAGAAAATTATAGTTTATTCTTGCCAGCAATGTCCAGGGGGTGAAATGAGCGTCAACAACAGACCAGTTGGAGATCAAAATTCACCTCTTTGTATGAATCTGAGATGCTGATGCATGTATGAAAGGGGCAATTTTGGGACTGCCATCTTGCCTGTTCTGACTCCACCCCATGGAAGGTACTGAATGAGATAATAAGTACATTGAGAGGATTTTAAAAATGTGTCCTTTTTTTTTCAAATGGAGCTATAAACTGCTGAACATTCTGATGTACAGCCTCTCTTCATTTTTGCCTGGTTAAAACAACAGGTTGAAACTTAAATTTGAAGTCACTATAAGCAGTGTAGTAAAATAAAAGTGATGGGTTCTAAATTTTATCTTCTAATATGGATCAAAGTAAAGGGGAAAATGAATGGGAGAAACCATGACTTGGAACACACATTTTCCAGATCACAAATACTATAGCTATCCTCAGGTTCTACTTCTGATCCTTTGATTATTTTTATGGGTCTTGAAAGCTGTAGTAAAACAAACTTTTCCTCTCTTTCTCATATTTTTTCTTGATTTGTTGTGTTTCTAAACATAGCCCTATTTATTTCACAATAACTGTTTTGTGTGCCATTTAAAATGAACAAATATGGAAAATAGGTGATGTGTTTGTTTTACTGTTTTTTAAATGAATTTCCACAATGCTCCAAAAGCTAGATGAAAATGCTTTGTTCTGTTAATGCCATAGTCATGTGGCCTTTATCAGCACTGTTTTTGTTGTTTACCTGCAGTTCCCAACCACAAATAAAAAAAATATTTTCCATTCTTCTCTATGCTAATACAAGGCATATTCTCACATTCCTGTACATAATGCTGTCAGTCAGGAGGATATGAAATAGTTGGCAAAACATTGTGTAGAAGAATCAGGTCTCACAACAGTGTAAGTTCAACTACTTAGTTTGAAATTGTAACCGTGTCAAACTTGACAAGACATATATCATTTTTTATTGATTATTTAGCTTGATCTCTGTTATCCTTTTGATCCAATGTGTCAGTTACTGAAATATATAAGATTCATTTACACCAGTCTTTCTAAACTTGGCATTCTCTAATGTTGATGGATTTCAATTCCCATAATTTGAAGCCAGAATTCTAAAAGGAACTGAGCCATTCAAAAAGCTAGTCAATGAGTTCAAACCTTTGTATGAATCTTCTTGCTGAAATCCAATAGTTTTTGTTACTGCAAATTGGTTTTCTTCCTATAATCAACATTATGCTGATTACATTTCCTTATGTTTTTATGCAATGCCTATACTATAAAATATGAAATTATATGATACAATACAATGTATTAGATGCTAGCTGATCTAGTTTTGACAAAAGAATCTGGTCATCTGAAATTTCAGAACAAACTTAAAAAGATATAAAAATACATTCCCAGAACTGGCTTTTCAAAATTGTTGAAAAACCTTCAAATGCAAATGCGTTTCACTGAATAAAGTATTGCAAAACTGACCCCTACTGGCCAACTACACAATTTTTTAAAAAGCTTCCATACAAGTATTTAAAGCTAGATGGAAGATTTGGGGCAAACAATATTTGTATTCAAAAAAGGACTTTTCAGGGGAGCTGAAAATATCAGACAGAGTTGTCTCTTTATATTTGCTTGCTGTTTCTCATTGCCATGATTAGCTTCAGCTTCAACAACAGTTCTCTTTGGAAACTGATCTTCTTCATCCAGATAATAATGACAGTGTTGTCACCAATCACCAGGAAAAAACAGTGGTTTTTAAACATAAAGGAGCACCAAAGAAAAGGCTGTATGTTGAGATCATTCTAAAACATGATATATTTTGACTGTCATTGCAATTGGCCTTTAGCTATCTTGCTTGATTAGCTTGAAAAAAACTAAGCAGAGTCAGCCTTAATTAATATTTAGATAAGCAAACATTCAGGGCTGTGGCTATACTGCAAAACCTCAAGGAAATATGTAAGAACAGTTCGCATTTCTACCACTGATCATGGAAACAGTATGAACTTTCCCACCTGATCTCCAGGATTTCAGCTTGATTCCAAGGAGATTTTAGCTTTCTAGTGGGCTGGAGGCGGGGATTTCAAAGTCATTTGCTAAATATGGTTGGCAGTACATGCATATGTTCCTCAGTACTCTCACCTTTGGGGATGAATTCCTCAAATTTCCAGAAAGAAAGAATAGGAAAATATGCATCTTTTACCCATTTTACTTAATCTGTTAACAATGTATTCAGTGAAATACAAGAGAACAACAATAAATCCTTATTCTTTTCTGTAAACATTAAGCCCAATTTCTTGGCTTTAACATAAATTAATTCCACAAAGAAATTTGTCTTAAATTATTTGAATATTGGATTGCTGGCAAATCATTTTTTCTACTAGTTCTCTTGAGATTTAGAAACATGAAGTTTATAAATGTTGCTACATTCTCCAAATTCACAATTCTCTGTTAACTGCCGTTCTGAATTATCTAACCTTGTTTTTGAAGAAGAATCAACATATGATAAAATCTATTGTTTGAGTTTTTATGCAAATTCTGTACATACTACCAGAATGATTGATTGAATGAAGCCATCTGTACATTTCTCTACTTTTCCCTATTATACATAGCACGACTCTTGGGTCCCTGTTATACTGCCTTCATAACTCTGAAAATTCAGTACATTTCCTGTCCACATTTATTTAGAAACAAAGCAAAAATAGTGGGCAAGTCCTCAGGAAGGCTTAACACAACTTCAAACATATTTCTCAGTTTTTGCAAAATATTATCTATGAATTACTATACTAAGGGCTCCATCTAGCTATTTAATATTTCATTTCTTATTAAGATCAGTGTTAAGATTGTTTATATAATGGTGTATTTTGCTTACAAATGCTACTGCATAGTCTTTCAAGTTCTGAGGATGTACATAAAAGTATGTGAACGATGCCTGGGAAGGTGCATTTTTGCCCTTTTCATCCTGCATATTCTTGAATTGCTTTATTATTGATCCAGGTTCAAGTTTAATTTACAAAACATATATTTCAGTAATTAGATTTTAAAATGGAAACTGGAGAGGCCAATGTTGATCCATCAAATGTCTCCTTTCCTAATAGAAATACTGGCAGGCTGGTTGTCCTGTTCTTCAATAGAAACAGAAAGAGTAACCAGCATAACTGTTACACATCCATACATTTGACAGAATCAGCACCAGAGTAGTAGGTTACAATTAGTGTTGAAATATATACTATTATGTTATGGAAGGTAGCATTTCCTATAAATATATGTATAGGATTTTAATGAATTGTGATTACATTAACATAGAATTTATGTTATGAATAAGACCAAGACTGTTTGGTGCCATGTGTTCTCAGTAAAGCAAAGAAGATAGAGAGATATGTATGGACTAGCTAAAAATGCTGCCAAGCTTATTCATATTGTAACTGAACTATATCTTATATGAATTCTCAAAG
The DNA here is from genome assembly GCA_032468055.1 of Acrochordus granulatus. Taxonomy (NCBI): domain Eukaryota; kingdom Metazoa; phylum Chordata; class Lepidosauria; order Squamata; family Acrochordidae; genus Acrochordus; species Acrochordus granulatus. Next base: position 79,372 of record JANHZU010001706.1, read on the forward strand.
GTTTAAGGTTCTCTTTCTCTCTAAATTGTAGAGAGGCATGGGAAAACAACTCAAGCAACTTCTTTCTAACCCAAATTTCCTAGAAAAATGATGTGACCAATTAAAATAATTGTATTTCAGCAATGTGGTCATTTTTTACTTTTGACTGCTATCCACAAATCCCACTGTATTGATGACTAGACAGTCATTTGTTAAAAATAGTCTGAGAACAGGAAAAATGGCATTGATATAAAAAGTCATGGCTTCTTATAATGCAGTTTACTATCACTCTAAAAGTTTGTTGAGGAGTCAGGCGATGTTAACCAATTTTAATGAGTTTATAGGAAAACTGCAAGAACATACTTAAGTATCTTATCTTAAAGTACAGCTAATCATAGGGTTCCAGCCCTAACAAACAGAGATTTAAGAGGGTTCTTTTCCAGCCCTATGTGAACATATCAGAGGGTAAGCCTGGAACAAGCAAAAAATATATTTTAAACTACAGCACTGCCTGCACCTATATGCTTCATGGTAGTAAGACTGTGATGTAATGTGGTGAAAGGAAAGAAAAACCAGACTGAGCTCTCCAATTTACTTTCAGCCTCACTGACTGATTTGGACCAGGTGACTCAACCAGTCATAAACATGATCAGTTTATTGTAATTCACTGGATTTTTGTGAGTATAAAATGAGACAGAGAAGATAAATATGCCATTCTGAATATCTTGGAGGTTATGCGCACTTCTAAATACAGCCTCTGTGTTATCAGATCCATTCTCTTAACTGAGCTGTTGCTGCAGAAAATATGGACCACAATAATTTTCAGAGAGGCTTACTCAGTGATTGCTCCCAATCTGGGATTTCCTTTAGCTTCTTAGTCAAATAAATCAAGTTCATGTGTCTGCTGAAAGTAGATTCTGAGCTCACCTCAGCTGTGAAGAGCATGGGAGTGTGATATCCATGTAGTAGGGGTAGATATCCATGATTTCCCATGCCACCTTCAACCTCTTCACCTCCCAAAAACTCCTCCAAAATGGTTGTTTGGGAAAGTCTTTGAAAATCTAAATATACATTTTCAATTGTCCTTCATGCAATGGACTTTAGGTTATCTTATTATTTTTCACTAATACCCACTGTAAACATTTTACCACTGAAACCACCTTACATTCTAGTGCTCTTGAGATGGTAAATTGATAAATACCCACAATGTTTAAAATGTAATTATCCTGATCCTGAAGCTAACATTTTGTAATATTTGGAACGAATGTGATTAAAATAAATTAGATTGTAAAATGTTATGTGTGTTGATTTACATTTGCCTGTAACTTTATAATATTAATATCTAGTAATATTTGTAGGACACATCCTCTTCTGAAAAATCCATCTTGACCATATTTTCAAATAAAGATGTTGCTAAAAGTGTACAACAGAAGCGCCATTCAGAAAAGAAGGATTGTCACATCCAAAGAAACTGTGAAAAACAGTGAGTCACTGAATAAATTCCAAGCACTTCTTTCTTCTATAATTAGTTCCATCACTTTTGGCAAGATTATTCTTAATTGAAGTCAAAGCCAGAACTCTCAGTGTCCTGACCAGATGCCTAGTGAGCCTTTCATTAGACTTTAGTATATTCAAGGGACAACCTCAAATGGTAGCTATTAGATTGAACTTTTTGTACCCTGTTCTAGACTAGAGCATTGATTATATTTGTCACCAATGTCAAAATAGCCTTTGATGAAAAGTAGCTTCTTCCCATGACTTACACTGTTAAATTCAGACACCATAATATTATAGCTGTGTCAGGGCTGTCTGGGTGGATTCTGATCTAGACCTGAATAATGCCAAATTTCCTGTCTGTGGTTGAGCAGGCATATGTTGGAAGCAGAGGATATTACTATGTTGACAAGTCAACACAGACAACCAGCTTTCTACTACTTACATCAGGTCTGGCAAATACATCAGACTAAATAATAAAGCCTCAAGGGGCCTTATTAATATACATCACTCCTGAATTGAAAGGGAATTCTAAGGCCAAAATCTATACTGTCCATAATAGCTAATTTATCTGGGGCTCTGCCCCAGATCTTTGAGTGTGGTATGTTCTGCTCCATGAGATCAGAAATGTGGAGTGCAGAGACTCATATCCTAAGAGCCTGAGAGAGCACATCGTTTTGAATTAAATTGCTGAGACTGCATCGTTATACCTGAAGCTAAATTATCTTTTCAGATATGCGTGTTCTATGAGGGCATTAGCATAAAAGTAAATCTACCTCTTGCTGCTGCAATGTCCCCACTAATCATTGGACAACGAAGTTAGCTAAAGTTGGCTCAGATCTTTGTCATTTCTTAACAGAAATGCAGACTGAGAGAAGAAAACCAAAATCCAAATATATCAAGTGGACTGAGAATTCAAAGAGAAGTTATTCATGAAAGAAATACAGTACAACAATACTTCCCAAAACAAAGATTCAGATTCTTGGTTCTTAACTCAGCAGCAAATTCTGTGTGATTTAAGTGACATGAAGAGAGAATCTATGCAAACTGAACAATGGATTGAAACTGTCATATTCATTTATAGAATCATGAAGAACCCTCTTATCTTTTCCTTAAATCAACAGGGCAATATTAACATCAAAATAACAAGCTTTGGGATGGCCATAGAGATTTCTTAATTACACAGTTATCCTGTAGTATAAGCAATAAATGTTTTAGAAACTCTCTACTCATATCAAATGGGACTCACAAAGATATTCCAGTGCAGTGAAGATTCATTTCCGGAGTACATACATTTTAGACAAGGGGGATATTTTCTCTATAATTCATTTTCACAAATCCAAAAATTTTGATTATTTATTTTACTTGTCTAAAATGTATGTACCCCTAAAATGAATCTTCACTGCGTTGATATATCTTTGTGAGTTCCATTTGATATGAATAGAGTGTTTCTAAAACATTTGTTGCTTATACTACAGGATAACTGTGTAATTAGGAAATCTCTATGGCCATCCCAAAGCCTGTTATTAAAACTGACCAGAACCTTTCTCTGGAAACTGGAGATTTGAAAGTGAAAGAGTATTAAAGTTCATGTTTTGCTAACGTTACAAATGACTTTCTAGAACTGATTTTGCTATAGTTAACCAACATGGAAATAAATGCATTTAAAATAATATATTGGAACAGTTTTGGCATCAAGTTCACTGAATGGGATATTTAATAAGATAGGCAGTGATTTTATTACTGAATTCCTGTATTTACTTCCCTTCTTACTTCTATCAATTGCACTATGCAAACACTAAGTACTGGATTTTAGCTATTATAGTGCCTTTCAATAAAAAAGTAGTCTAAATTTGCCAAGTACTTATGTAACAAACTGATGGGGTAAATTCAAAGCATATGTGGATTTCAGAGGTGGATGCTGTATTTTCTTATCATATTTTTATACTGCAATATCTGGCTGAAAAATAATAATTTGAGCTAGCTTCTGTAGAAAATCTGGGAGCCACCCAGACTTTTTTAATAAGATGGCAGCTAAATAAATGCTTGCTTCCAGTGAGACACTACCTTGGTGTAGTTGTGGGGCTTGGTGCTCTGCCAGAGGTTCAACCATACTGGACACATCTCATCAGAGGAGCCAGACAAAGAGTGTCTCCCTCCCATAAAAAATATAGTGAGATGTAATTTACAGAAACCCATGATGAGTCATTGCCCGGGTCAACTTCATTGTTGGAGTTTCTGGACATCTGGTGAAGAATCGGCTACAGGACTCCACTGGAACAGGAAATGGCAACCCACTCCATATCCTTGCCAAGAAAAACCCATGGACAGTAACAAAAGGCTAAAAGATATGACACCAGAAGATGAGCCCCTAAGGTTGGAAGGTGTCCAATACTACTGGGAAAGAATGGAGGCAAATACAAGTAGTTCCAGAAGCAGTGAAGTGGCTGGGCCAAAGCTGAAAAGATGCTTAGCTGTGAATGTGTCTGGAGATGAAAGTCCAATGCTATAAAAAACAATATTGCATAGGAACCTGAAATATAAGATCTATGAATCAAGGGAAGCTGGATGTGGTCAAACATAAGTTGGCAAGATTGAACATCGACATCTTGGGAATCAGTAAACTAAAATGGACAGGAAGGGGCAAATTTAATTCAGATGACCATTATATATACTACTACACATAATCCCTTAGAAGAAATTGAGTAGCCATCATCGTCCATAAAAGAGTAAGAAAAGTGGTACTGGGGTACAATTTCAAAAATGACAGAATGATCTCAGTTTGAATCCAGGGCAAACTATTCAACATCACCATAATTCAGGTCAATGTCCCAACCACTGATGCTGAAGAGGCTGAAGTTGACTGATTCTGTGAAGGCCTACAACACCTTCTAGAACTCATACCAAAAAAGATGTCCTTTTCATCATAGGAGATTGGAATGCTAAAATAGGAAGTCAAAGATAACTTCCTACTTGGAATAACAGGCAGGTTTGGCCTTGGATTACAAAATGAAGCAGGGCAAAGGCTAACACAATTTTGTCAAGAGAATATGCTGGTCATAACAAATACAGTTTTCCAACAACCCAAGAAGCTACCCTACACATGAACTGTTCAGTCACATACTTGTGTCCATCTCTTTGTGACCCTATGGACCACAGCATGCCAGGCATCCCTGTCCTGCATTGCCTTCTGGAGTCCACTCAAACCTACTCCCATTGCACTTATTATGCTATCTAACAATCTCATCTTCTGCTGTCACCTTCTTCCTTTGCCTTCAATTTTTCCCAGCATCACAATCTTCTCTAAGGAGTCTTGTCTTTGCATTATGTAGCCAAAGTATTTGAGCTACAGCTTCAGTATCTGTCCTTATAGTGAACAATCAGGGTTGATTTCCTGTAAGATTGATGTGTTTGATCTCCTTGCAGTCCAAGGGACTCTCAAGAATCTTCTCCAGCACCACAATTTGAAGGCATCAATTCTTCGGCA
>JANHZU010001706.1:102444-116312 GCA_032468055.1 Acrochordus granulatus
ACCCTGATTGCTCATTGGAGGGACAGATATTGAAGCTGAAGCTCAAGTACTTTGGCCACATAATGTGCAGATAGGACTCATTAGAAAAGACTGTGATTCTGGGAAGGATTGTAGGGAAGAGGAGAAGGGGATGACAGGGTATGAGATGGATAGATAGCATAGTCAGTGTGATGGACGTGGGCTTGTGAGGACTCTGGGATGCAGTGCAGGACAGGGAGGCCTGGCGTAATGCAGTCCATGGGGTCGCAAAGAGTTGGACTGACTGCACGACTGAACAACATTTATCAATTTGATTGCATGCTTTCAAACTGCTAGGTTGGCAGGAGCTGGAGCTCAACTGTTGCGTGGCAGTGCTGAGTCTCAAACTTGGGCCACCGACCTTCCTCCTGACAAGCCAAGCGTCTAACTAAATGCTTAAGGGAATTCCACAGGCAATATTTGAGACAATATCACATTCCCATTCATGTTGCTCAGAAATCTGTATTAGAAATCTCAAGTGCTGGAGGCAACATTGATTATCTGCCATCAAGTTGGTGTAATCTGTGTGGACTTTCTCCAGGATGACCAATTTGGAGTTCAATTCATGGCTTCCGACAGAGCACCTGTTGCTTTTGTAATCAAGTCTGTCCACCCTGCTGCTGGTCATATCTTTCTTCTCTTTCTACCTTTTGTACCATTATAGATCTTTACATGTGTCCAAAATCATAAAGATTTATGTCTGGTCATTTGTGCCTTGAGAGAGAACTTTAGACTGATTTGTTCTGTGATCTATTTGTTTGTTTTCTTGACTACCCATGGCATTATCAGAAGTCTTCTCCAATGCCAGCATTCAAAAGCATATTTCTATAGTGTAACTTTTGCTTCTATCAAGTGTCACAGGGAATACCATAGCTTGTGTGATTCTGATCTTTGTAGGTATAGACACGTCATGACATCTGAATATGTTTTCCAAGGCCTTCATTCCTACACTATCAAATGCTAATCTTCAGTGTATTTCTTGATTGTCAATTTATTTTACAGTTGATAGTAGATCCTAAAAGGCATTAACTATTATCATATCTTCATTTCAGTTCTAAGGCAAGTTGCCACTAGTTGGTTCTTTTCATTTAATTCTATTCCCAGTTTCTCACTGTGCTCCTAGACTTTCATTACTAGAGCTTGCAGATCACTTGTATTTTCTGCTATCACAGTAATTTTATCATCATAACACTAAAGACTGTGATTTTAGGATTCCTGCCTTCAGCATCAGCCAACTTTTTTCTTCTGTTCTATAACCCATCAAGCTTCATAAGCTAAAACCTTTGTACACTATTTTGTAATATTTAAGTTGGCCCAAGAAATCCAGCAAGGTTTTTTTTGAAATTCATCAGCTTGACATAAAAAGAAACTTAAGGAAATTCCAGATGAGAAGTTTATATTACCAATCACAAAGTATTATGCCTTCAACCTTTCTTACCTAATAGATTCTCTGTTTGAAAAATAATGGAAGATGTTCTCAGAAAATGTGAGTGGATCGCCATTATCATTATCTATCATCATCCAATAAAATTCTATGACCCAATAAAATTATGTGATTGCACAATAAAAGTATCATCTGGAAGCATTCACAATTTCAATATTTAGACTTTAGTTCAACTTACAACATGTAGGCAATGACACCTATACTCCACATATCAGTAGTAAAAGAAACAAAATCATAGTTCACAACTTCAGGAGCAAGAAATTCTGGTGTGCCAAAATTGATCTTAAGCTTTTCTCTTGGTTTATATCTAAGAAACAAAACAGAAAATAAAAATGTATGGGTAACAGTAGCAGCAAATATGATTTTTATAGCACATAATAATACCTTAACAATTTTCCTAGCTAGGAATTCCAATTTTCCTAGCAGTCACCATCAAGGAGCAGCAAAACAGAGATTTCTTTAGGATTTCAAATATCAAAGAGGTCAGTGGTTAAGGAACATAATCTTAGATCAAATTATTTAGTAGACTTTTTGCTGATGGGAGAAGTTAGAGGATACAGAAGGATACCATGGTCAGTGGTATCAAAGGCTGATGAGAGGTCCAGGATGGCCAGAATAGTTGTAACACCTCAATTCCAATCCTTCCTAAGGTCATCAACAAGTGTGACCAATGCCATTTCAGTGCTATGCCCTGACCTGAAAAGGGTCCAGATAATTTGCTTAATTCAGTACCCTATGTACCAACCATCCTCTCAATAACGTTCTCTAAAAAGGGAAAATTGGAGACTGGATGAAAGTTCTCTAATACTGTTGGATCTAAGGATGGCTTATTGAGAAGGGTTCAAGATTTAACTTAAGATATGATATCAAAGAAGTGCTATTTGAAAGTTCTGAAGGCTAGAATGAAAGACTGATGACTCTTACCCATGGTTTTTGCCTCATTAGGGCATCTGTCTGGCAGTCCCATCCCCCAAAAAGAACAGAATTCACTGGCTCATTCTCTGAGTTGATTAAAAGCTGCCAGAATAAAGAAAAACATACAGAACTTTTCTGGGAAGATTTTGGGTCCCAACTCTTGTAGTATCTAAACTAATAGGCAACATTATCCAAGGCCAACCATTTTCTAATAGGCTAATGAGTCTTTACTTCTTCTTATTTGAACTTTTATCTAAAAAAAAATCAAATTAACTGAAATAGATTTTGATTTGAGAAAATGAGAGGTCCTGACAGTTTGATTAAAACAACATACCTCCTTGCCAGCCCAAAGTCAATAATCTTTATTTGATATGCCTCTCGATTCACACACAAGATATTCTCAGGCTGCCAAAAGAAAGAAAAGTGCACATTTATGAGAAATGGTGAATGAAATGCTCTGGGATCAGCATTAAAAATACACCAGAGCATAAAAATATGCATCTGGGTGCTGGCGTCTTATAACAGGTTAGGCTCTATGGATACATCAAACTATAATCATGTGGTATTTGAGGCTGGGAACACTCCACCAGGGCAGCATTTCCCTTGTGGTGGCATTTCTGTTTGACAGAACACAGCAATTTGAGATAAAGAATTCATTAGTGAGCTTTCAGAAAGGAAATGAAAGCACTCTGGCTGGTTTCAGGAAGTCAGGAACTGTAATTTGCAGCCCATTGTATGCTGATATTGAGATATTTCAGAAAACATTTCTTTAACATTTCTCTCTCTATTTGGACTTAGTTTATTCTTCAATTAACCAATATCTGACTGATTAATGCCAGAAAAATTTGTAGCCTATGTAGAAATTAACTATTAACTAACATTAACTATTATAGATGATAAAGAACTAAATTATTCAAAACATGATCTTACTGGTTCTGCTTCATAGATTAATAACAGACTCAAAGTTCCAAATGTTTCTTACTAATTTATTTAAAGAACAGCATTTCTTTGTCTTCAAGCCCCTACCCCTTGTACTTTTTTATAATTTTACAAATATTTACATATAAATCAAGAATGTCCATGTCATAGGAATACTCCAAAGTAAATTCTGGGCTGAATCCTCAAACCATATAAAATACATAATTAAGCAGATTTTCATCCAATTACACTCATAAAACTAAATTTATCCTACATTTCAATACAAATGCATAAGTGGGTAATATAGCAAATTGGTATTTTACAAGGCAAATTGATAATTAAGAATTACTTCATCCAATGAAATAAGTATCAACAAAAAGGAAAAACTGATATTATCCCACTTCAATTCCAGACTGGTGGTTTTTGTAAACAGAGGTTTGGCACAAACAAAAATTAGATTTTCCTATGGCCACAAACAACTGAGTATTTTCTAATGGTTTTTGTGTTATAGAACTGAAAATAGATTGATGTCCAAGTAACATAATATGCATTCACTTTCACCAAAACTTATTAATTATTTGGGGTCACATTCAGCAAGCTAACTAGCCAGATACATAGCTCTGGTTTAGAGACAACCAAGGAACTGGAGCCCGAAATAAATAAACATATAGGAACAACAACAAGACCCAATAGCTGCTCTTCCTAGAGGAAAACAGCTTCAGGGGCAGATTTAAGTTCAGTGGAGACTATGGATGACATCTGCTACAATTTTGCCATCAAATGTATGCCTCTTAAATTCCCACTATTTATGATAAATTGATGGAACTCCTTCCTGAGATCATCATCCAGTTGCTCAATCTCTTTCCTGAAGAATGTGGGCTGTAGGAATTGTTATTTCCTTAGTATCAATAATTCTTCTTCTCAGCTGTCCCAAGGGCCACCATATCAAGAAAGGAAGGAATATGGCAAACAGAAAGAAGATTCAGGTTCCCTAGCATTTCAACCTTACTCTGCTTTTCAACACCATAGCATGTTGGAAGACAGTATATATTGCAATCATAGCAAACCAGAGACAGAAAATGATTGGTCTTAAATCAAGATGGGTTACTTTGCTTTCTTGTGGCCTCAGATCTTCTTCTGACTGGTTCATTGAAATGTGGTAGACTACTGCTAAAACAATAGTTTTCACCCTGCAGAAGATGGTCTAACCATTGCCTACAAGTTCTAAGGATAGAGGACAATCTGGTTCTCACTTCTATCCCCACTTCTAATATGCTTTTACTATCTGAAATTTGAATCTGTTTATCATACTCAGAGCTCCAAATCAGAAAGGATCATCAATTGCAATGAGTTCTAAGAAGCTCAGTACATTTTTTGGAAAAGGAAATGCAATAAATACACAGAACCTTCAAATCCAAATGGAGAATATACATTTGATGCATGTATTGAATCCCTTCACAGATTTGCTTTATAAATAAGATGGCATCCATCTCTGTCAAGTTGGAATCCTCATCAAGAATCCGATCAAACAGTTCTCCTCCTTCCACACTGAAAAGAGAAAAACAGATTTAATTCATAATTCAGTGTGCTGAAAATTCCACATTCAAGAACAAACATAAACTACAATTAATCTTTTGGGATTTGATTATTAGCAATTTAGTTTTTAATAGTAATTCCAAAACAATCAGCAGCCTTAAGTTTTTGGAAGGTGGTGAATGTCAAGAGGCTTGGGACAGATATTCAAACAGTTTTCAGTGAGTAAACAATTTCTGTAAATCATAAATGTACAGAAATCTAAGTATAGCATTTATTCTCCAAATAGTGGAGGTCTATCTTGGTATTCTTCAAGCAGAGAGAGAGGAAGAGAGATGACTTGGTTTAATAATATGGCCCTCCAATACATTAATGATATACTTCAGTAGTAATGCCTATACAGTCCTAATATTGCCAAACAGAACTGAAAAACTCCTGCCTGATGCCATGAATCATCATTGAAATCCAGGATTACATCCAGGATCTGATTTAGAACAAGTCAGCTTTTTAAAGTCAGTTGATCACACCAGCTACAGTAGCTACCACTATCTATGTGGTACCACTGTCAATGATCTGTTCATTCACTTTATCCCCCATAACTATGGGTTCACTTGTATTGAGAACAAGTCTCTGCAACTCTAGCTCAACAACTAAATACATCTATGCACAGAGGACCTTTGCATGGCTGCCAGATGTAACTACAGAGATTTGCAATACTTTTATATTTTACTTAAATAAAGGTGATAATTTATACAAATAATTTATCTATTGCAATTTAGAAATAATTTGTTTTCCACAAAAATACTTCTTTTTCCTAATGAAGGGTGGTACAATTTATTTATTTTTTTAAAAAAGCCAGTTTGTCTTCAGATGAATTGCTATTATTGTAAGTGATCTGTGTTTCTTCATGTTTTACTGCTGGATTGTAATTGTCTTCAATTTGCATAAAGGAAAGGGGAATTCTTGAAATCAATAAATTCTGTATATCTGACAGAGTAGTAGAACTGTCAAATGCTATGGATATCTCTTGCTGTATCTTCAAAGCAATTTTGTTTTGTAGACATTGGTGGCAACCCAGAATGTCAGGTACAGGGGAATACGTAATATATACTAGGACATCAACAGCAGTTCTATGGTGGGTTCTGCTGTTCGCTAGATCACAAGGGCATCAGCCACAACTCCTTCACTTTCTCCCATATAGTTTACATGCAGTAGTCCCATAAGGATTCAACCAAATATATCTTACCAGGTTGTAAATACCTATTACTTATTTTTAGGTGTGTGTCCTCTTTGCAAACTTCACACATACATATTTCACTGAAAATATTGCCAATCCAGTTCTTGTTCCCAACTTTACCCTTCCCTTTTGCAGGATATCTTTTCCTTGTAAAGTTGCATGTAAAAGTTCAAAAATGCCAATCAAATTGTATGTTTCAATGTAAACAGAAGTTGATCAATCTCTGCTACATTCAGTGGTTTCTAATTTTGAATCTATAAACACTTGCACAGAAATAGTAAGCATGGATTCAAATTTTCAGAAAGATATCAGACTTAACTTTGTACTATGTAGAGGAAGTGTTAACTTCTGATCACTGAAACATGACCAGTGGTACATAACTGTTTCATGCATCAGTGTATGGTCTGTAGTATTGTCCCTTTTTTAATTTGTCTTGGTTCATTGTCCCCATAACAAAGCAAGTGATCTTTGCTTCAAACATAGCTGGCTTCATAGTATGTTCAAAATTGACTTTTATATGTGAGCATGTGTTATATATCTTTATGTAACTGTATGTAACATTAAAATGCAGAAGTTAATATCTGGAAAACCCCAGTGCTGCATATTCAGCATCATTCAAATACTCTGCAGATAACCTAGACTCTCCCTCTTAGTGGATCCTTGTTTCCATTGTTATTATTCTTTAGGATAAAAATTAAAGATGATTGATTGATCTTTATAGAGGAAAAAAAACTTAAAAGATGATTGATTGATCTTTATCCGAATCCATAACTGGGCATATTTTGTTTAGGACCAAGCAAAATGCTACAGAAAAATATGCAAGAATTGGTATTCTCTAGAATTGTTTATTATAAAAGCAACTCTTTAAGGCAATTTGCTTGATATAATAAAGGAATTGCCAAAATGTAAATTTAGAATATTTTTATCCCCATAACTTACTTCTCTTCTGTCACTGTGTAATCTATATAAGTTGTTCCAAGTAATGTATGTCAGAAGAAAATGGAAGATGCAGGCTGAAACTAAATGGCTGTCTAATCTATAGAGGTTGTCTATATCCACTATGTTCCCATAACTACAGTTGCTGGATTTAGCACACTGCTGACTCAGTAGGGAAGGAGGAGGATCATGTCAAATGTTTTACACACACAGCTAAGAAAGAGAAGTAGTACAAACATTTGATTGATACATACTATTCCATAATAAGGACAACATCATTTTTTGATTCAAAAGCATCATACAGCTGAATGATGTTCTCGTGTGTCAACTGGTTCATTATGTTTATCTCATTCTTCACTTCATCCTGAAAAGAAAAGAAGAATGTTGTTACATTTGAGAAAATGTAGCAAAAATCTTGACACCATCTTTAGTATTGTCGATTTCCCTGCCCCCAAGTATTAGTTAAACCCTTAAAACATCCTTTTCCAATGCTATGCCATCTCAAAGTGCTGAACTTCAGCTAGTGGAAATATCTACCACCAACATTTGGTAATAGCTAGATCAAGTTTCATCTAAGTTTGTTTGTGAAATATTGCTCCGAATTATGAATGGCAATAGCGCACATACTTTGCCCCAGTTTTCAGTTTTAACATTCTGAAGTTAGAGATGGGATAAGAGAAATCATAGGAAAGACTTTTCCCTAAGAAAAGCAAGAACAATGGTAATCCAGAGGAAGCCATGATCCTATTCTTTAGGTCTTTTACTCAGGTAGGCATGAATAGCACTGATACGTTTTCTGAGCTAGAAGTACTTTGAACTATTAAGGCAGCTTTCTAAGAAAACAAAAAGAAATCCTGCTTTATATTATTTGTAAAGTGAATTTTCCATAATGGTTAAGCTGGCAAGCTGAACACTGATTGTGTTCCAGAAAAAGCTGTTGTGTTATATTCAAGGCTGGGAAAAGAATGTCCAAGAGTCTTTGCATGAAAGAGCAGGAAGAAGAGTTAAATTCTGGCTCTTGCTTGTTTAGAGAGATGATGAGATAGAAAGAGAGAGAGAGAAGATAGAGAATTCTGTGTTTTGCAACAGGCTGGTTTCTCTAGATATTATTATTTTTTGTCTAAAATAAAGCAACATATCAAGGAGAAGAATCAATATTTTAAGTTTCTGTTCTTCCCTAATTCCTAAGAATAAGGTTAAATTTCTGGAATAATAGAGAATTGCAGTTGTGGCTGACCTAAAATCTGATAGTCTCTTTCAACTTGAGTTAACTCCAAGCAACCTCATGTATACCTCTATGTTCTTTTCTTGACAATAATGTAGATGTGGCATAACATACCATTGGTGCCTTCTGAGTTTTTGTTTTTTACTAATTAAATTTAGTTTATAGTCTGGTATACCTCTGTGGTCTCCCACACAACTATAGGACATGTTTAACTTCCAATCCCAGAGACAGAGTATTGAGGCACTCTGCAATAAACCTTTGCTAAATTGTTGGACAAAGTGCAAAAGCTGAGAAAACAGAGTAAAGGTTTTTCTTCCTAATGTAATAACAATGTGAAAGAAATTACAACAAAACAACCTTGATTTGTGACCTCAGCTTTATAGATTTGGAGTGGGGAGGGGAGGTTGAAGTGCAGATTCAAAAGCTACTCTTTGTATAAATAGCCAAGATCTTTATATCATACAAAAAGCATACGTCCGTACAACCCATTTGGAAAAGTTTGTCCGGCTGGAATCAAGTTAGTGAATAACAAAGTCCACACAATGCTATAAGGTGTCATTCAAATTCCACTTACTTTTTCTTTTACATTCCTGGCTTTTATAATTTTGGCTGCTAACTTGAGACCTGTCTCCTTTTCTTCACATTTATGCACTTGGCCAAATCGTCCACTAGAGAAAGAAAAAGGGAAGCACATCTGAATTCAGAGTTAGGAGAATCATTTGCCCTGATCCTGCAAGGCTTCTCTTATATGTTTGTTAAAATATTATAATAAATGGTTTAGAAGATCAGCAGTGCCTGGGCATAATGGCTCCCATTTCCAGATCAGAAGCAAAAGAGGATCAAGAAAAACAACAGTGCCCAGGCTTCTGACTGGTCACTGCAGTAAATAGGGTGCTGGACAAGATAGCCCTTTTAGACCAGCAGACCTTCTGATGTTCTCAGCTTTCCATCTCATTAAAGTGCCATGCTTAGAGATAGAACTTAGCATAACAATTCCGTTTTAGCACATCAGTAATTTAATTAATGACTAAATTAATCGTAATTTAGTACAATTAGTATCGTACTACTAATAGTACGATAGACTATTAATTTTGTATTATGATTTAATTGGTAACAGCAAGGGCTTCTAGAACTGGAAGGCACCAGAATACCCCAGATCCAGAAGTTATCCTCATTCAGTTCAGTTCAGTCTTCCAATTAAAATATGTAAGCCATTGTTTTTCTGAACTAGAATTAGTTTATTGTTTCATCCAAATTATACTTCTACTTTATCTGCACTATAGGAATCTAGGCCAGATTCCAATTGTTGGTCTGATAATTTTAAGAAATTTCTGCATTGAATGAACTATGGTTTTGGTTGAACTTACCCTCCCAAAACTTCATTACTGAAGATACGGTAAAAACTACTGATCCCAGCTCTTTTTGCTGCAATGATCCTGTGATCAAAAGGGGGAGGTATTGATGGTGTTTCACCTACAAATGTAAAAACACAAAACCTCATTTTTGCCATGTCTAACATGAACTGATGAAAACACACACATGTGTGGTTTATATGTGTATTTGTGCTTGAAGGACCTGCAATTTTCTTGACAAGATTCCAGAAATGGTTTGCTATTGCCTCTTTCCTAGGGCTGAGTCAGAGTGATTGATCCAAGGTCACTCCAGTTGGATTTTTGCTGATGGCAGGATTAGAATTCATGGTCTCTCAGTTTCTAGCCTGCTGCCTTTTACCACTACCCCAAATTGGCTATGATTTTATATGTAAAGTTTACATAAAAATAAAATAATCTTACAGTTATTGGAAAGACTGTATCAAAATGGTTTGTCTACTTCTTCAGTTTTTGGTCAGGTGCTAAATGTAATGAGCAACTTAAAATCACTGCTTTCCCTTCTTTGTCATATGTACTGTTGCAACATGGCACATTTTGCTTTGTCCATGCAAAAAACTTTTACATACATTATTTTCTGGAAAACTCAAGATCTGGCTTAAATGAGGTTTGCACAAATTCTGTCTGTATTGGTAGGTCCTAAAAGAACTTTGGAACAGTTTAAAAATTTGGGAAAACTGAGTAGTGATGACTAGATGACATAGAAATACATACTTGTAATATGGTTGTAGGCTTCAGAGAATTATCTAGTCATCTTAGTAAAGTCAATTGTATCCAAAGAGCATGAACTTGGGAAAGCTCAACACAATGAAAGATGAAATGAAACAATTATAAATTGACAACTTAGGCATCAGCAAGTCAAGATGGATTGGGATTGGATACTTTCCGTCAGAAGATCACACCCTTTATTATTCAGGACATGAAGAACAAAGAAGAAATAGCATTGCCTTTACAGTTAGGAATTTGGTTACAGTGTAATCAGTGATAATGTTGATTAGATTTAATGGGCAATACTTTAATATGATTATCATTAAGTTTATGCTCCAACCCCTGACAAAAATAGGAGATTGATGAGTTTTATTATCAACTTCGGTTTGAAATCATGTACTGCTTATTACTGGAGACTGGAATGTCAATGTTAGAAACATTAAAGAGGAAAGTGTTCTTGGAATGTATGGCTTGGAAAACCAAAATAAACAAAAAGTATCAATTTCTGCAACTCTAATGAATTCTTCATACCTAACACTATCTTCAAACAATAAGAATGATGCCTCCTTACATGGACATCACCAGATGAAATATATAGAAATCAAATTGACTATATTATTGCTAAAAGTAGGTAGAGAAGCTCAATTAATAGCATCATAGACATGGCCAAATGTTGACTATGGACTAGATAAGGAACTGCTCATGTTCATTTATTTGATTTTTATCTCGCCTTTGTTATTTTACAAGTAACTCAAGACAGTGAACATACTTAATACTTCTTCCTCCTCCTCTTTTCCCCACAACAACAATCTCGAGAGGTAGGTAGGCCTCAGAGAGAGAGATTGGTTCAAAGTCACTCACCCAGTTCCAAGCTAAGCTAAAACAGACAAAGAAAGCCAGTGAGTTTCCACAATATGATCTTGAATATATCACCATTTTCAAGGTGAATATCAGGAATCACTTTGAAGTCCTGAGCTTCATTGATTAGAGAATCAGAGGACTTGGGGAATGAACTTAAGGAAGTTATTAAGGATGAATGTGAAAAGAAACTGCCAAAAATGAAGAGAAAAAGCAACTGGATGACAGAACAAACTGTGGAAATTGCAAGAAAAGAGAAGCTAAAGCCAAGAAAGACAAAAATTTCAGGAAGAAATGTAACAAAGAATTTCAGAGAACACTTGATAGAGCGGCCGTGAGTGCCTTGGAAAAAATACTCAAATGCCATGATATTTCTATACCTACAACCATCAGAATTGTGCAAGCCATGGCATTCCTGTGACATTCCATAGAAATGAAAGTTTGACTTTGAAGAAGCAGGATAGGAAAAGTATTTACCATTTTGGTATTGGAGAAGACTCCTGAGAATACTCGACAGACAAGTCAACAAACTCATGGATCATCAAACAAATCAATCAAGAGTTCTCACTTGAGGCACAAATAACTGGGCTCAAATTATTCTATTTCAGATTCATAATGCTGGGAATTATGGAAGGAAAGAGAAGAGAAAAAGGAACAACAAGGTGGACAGACCCAGTTACAGTGATGATGAGCGTACTGTTGAAAGACATGAAAGATCAGGATGAGGATAGATTGTCATGGGGTAAATCTATCTATGTTGTCAGTAGAAGTTGAAAACCACTTGATGACACATTTAATTAAAATTTAATGTTAAAGCAATTTGCTTATATGCACATATGTTCAGAAAAGTCCAAATCTTATTATTAATTGGCAATCAGTAAATCAATAAAAAGGTTAAAGAAAAAGCCAAAAGACAAGAATAGATAAAATAACAGGTAGCACTAAAATTTGTTTGCTTTCTTATCCTCAGATGTGATTTTCAGCTGGTATTCTTCTATTAACAGAAGAATGTAGAAAATGAAATATAAAAGTATTCATTTTGCTTGCAATAAGTATATATTTTATATTTTTAAAAGCCAAGTTGTACCAATTATAAAATTATCCCCCTTTAAAGCTTCTTGCTTCACTTTGCTCTTGTTGGCAGCTGTTGATTTAGATCCCACTGTTTTTCCAGGTAATGCAATCTCTGCTTTTCTTGGCTTAGCTGCTTCTTTGGGTTTAAATCCACCACTGGCTTTCGCTACATCTACTCTGCTCTTTTTGTTGACATCTTTGGGAAAACTTCCATCATTTACACGACGCTTGCTGCTGGTGGTTTGCTCATCTTTTAGAAGAAATGAAGTTTTTTCATTTTCTTTATGCCTAGGTGAGAAAATGTAAATTATTCTAATGTCATCTTTGGAACATTATGGAGAAATATAAACAAACCAAATTGTCAGAAGCTCATTTGTTTTTAGAGTTCAAATAAATTTATTTATTTTATGTAGCTGCTCATCTCACATATGTGACTCTGAGATTAAAATACAAACAATATCAGAAAATTAAACACAAAAATAAACAAACATTAAAACAATTAAAACTACATCATCCAATCAATAGGACAGCATAGTCAACTTAGGAACAATATAACTGTTTCATAGGCTTTGCAGCACCACTACAGTATCTGATCCCCAGACCATAGGGCAAAACCATGTCTCAGGCCATTTTGGAAAGCCAGCAAAGTGGCAGCCAGTCTGATCTTCAGAGGGAATTATGTTCCAAAGGATGGATGCAGTGGCAGAAAAAGTTCTCCTCCTGAGTCCCATCAAGTGGCACTCTTTCTCAGACAGAACCCTTTCATGCCCCTTCTGCTGGTCTTGATGGAATAAGAAGATGTAATTGGGGAAAGCTAGTCCCTCAAATTGCCTGGCCCCATGCCACATGAATCTTTACAAGTCATCACCAGCACCTCAAATTGAACCTGAAAGCAAATTGGTAGCCAATGCAGTTTGCAGAGCAGAACTGTAACACATGCACATAACTACCCATGCTGCTGCATTTGCACCTACTGAAGCTTCCAAATACTCTTCAAGGGCAGCCCCATATAAAGCATATTACAGTCATCTATACAGGTCATGAATGATTGAACATGAAGCTTAATCTATACTGGTAAAAGATTTAAATGGTGAAGAAACCAGACATTTTAAAAATAAGCATTGGTACAAATAGTCCTTGGTTAACAACCACTCATTCAGTGGCAATTTGAAGTTATGATGGTGCTGAATGAGTATTTACAATCAGTCCTTGAGATTCCAGCTGTTTCACATCAAGAGTCACATGATCATGATTCAGGCACTTGGCAACTGGCTTGCATTTACAAGAGTTGCAGTGTCCTACGTCATGTGATTGTAATTTGCGATGGCTTCCCACAAGAAAATGGGGAAGCTGGCAGGGAAGATCACACGTCATTCTGTGATTGCTTCCAACACTGGAGCCCTGCTGTGCCATCATTTCCCAACTTTCTTCTGCTTACATACTGCTGCACTACCCATCCCCTGGCCTTCCTGCATTCATTTATTCATTCATTCATTGAATTTATATGCCACCTACCTCACTGCTGAAGCAACTCTAGGTAGGTCTGTGAAGACTCTCACTCGTCCAGGGTAATTGCATCGCAACAAAGTTTAAAAAACAGGCATCTGGACTGGA
>JANHZU010001706.1:116412-127434 GCA_032468055.1 Acrochordus granulatus
GATAAAAGGTGAAACGTCTTCTACTTGAGAAAAATCCAGTCCAGATGCCTGTTTTTTAAACTTTGTTGCGATGCAACTCTAGGTAGCATGTACATTTATATCCCATTGCCTATCCCCTAGCCTTTGTGCACTCACTTGTGGCCTGCACTGGGTCTCCCAAGTGATCTCTGGCCTCCCCCAACTCATGTATGGCCTGTGCTGGGCCTCCTAAGCTATCCTCTGGCCTCCCTGACTTTTCCATGGCACTCTTGGGCTTCTTAACTGAGACTCTTACTGCTTTGTGCTTAACAACCCACATGTCTTGAGATTCCAATGGCAACTGGAATTGCCATGATTGTGATTGTTAAGTAATGTGGTTACATGTCATCATACTTTTCAGCCACATCGTTTAGTGATGACAAATTTGAGAACAACTTGTATCCCTTTTCATTGCCAATGAAAAGGTAGAATTTTAGAACTGGAATAAATCTTGTGGCAATATGAGACAGATCCCCTCCCACCTAAATTGGAAACCTTAGATAGCAGATTAATGACTCCTTACGTTACCTCACAAGCTTCCATACTATGTTGGGTTTCTCATTATATGTGGGCACAACATATTATGGATTCCGTCTAACATATAGTATATTTTCACAGAAGGTGGTTTGGCTGATTAGAACCATTCCATTTTCCTTCAAAACTTTATATTATGGTATGAAGTTCTTCCCTTTTCTGGAATTCAGCACCTATAAAATTACTGTTATTACTAGATTTTGTTATGGAGAAGAACATTACATCTTTCTATCAACTGCATTAATGATATGTCATAATTTCCACAAAAATGTTTCCTTTGTTGTCCAAAAGTTCTAAACTGACCTAGACCAACAGGAAGTTTTCTTACACAAGTTTTGCATTTCTGGTTCCCAGTTATATCAATGAGACTGTACAGAAAAATGTCCTTGTACAATAAAAGCCAAAACTTTAAGAATTATAAGTAATGCAGAACCAACATTTGGACCAAGGGTCCTACAGCACATTGAGGTTTTATATTGTCAACTGGTTATGCTAACAATTATTTCAACATCAGCTATAGCCAAGTAGAAACAAGTGTAAGTTGAATACTTTCTTTTTATCACATAATATTAAGGCCAGATGGCCAAATCTATCAAAAAGTATTTTTATTTTATTTATTTATTTATTAAATTTACATGCCGCCAAAATCCAAAGACTCTCGGCGGCTAACAATAAAAATAATATATTAAAAACACTTAAAATAAAAATAAAATAAACCCCTTAAAACAAAATAAAAAATAAAAACTATTAGATAGGCCTAATAGTCCAGGCCTTGTTTAATGCAGTAAATTCAGAATAAGAAAACTCTGGTCAGATGACTAACTAGTTTCTTCTTCAAAGCTTTTAATGAGAGGGGATCTACAATCACACCATTGAATTCCATTGTCAAACTACTCTTTCATTCTATACATTTCTCTTAATTTTTAACTGAAGTTTATATTTTTATAAGTTTTTATAAGTTTACCCATTGACTTTTGCCTTTGACCATCTAGTAGTCCTTCAGATGCTCTAAAGTGATAGCTTATGTGTACTATAATTCCAACTGCCACAATTCAATAAGCACTGCATGATGCTGTCAGAATAAATATAAAGAGTAATAAATATAAGTAAATAAATATAAAGTGTAATGTTGAAAACGTACTTGATATCTGGATTTTCTATTGAATTTTTTCTTTGGGATGTTGTTTCTGATACTTCTGTTTCTTCATCCCTGGTAACATCTTTTCTTTTATCATCTTTTCTCACATTCTCTGGAGTTTCTTGAGATCCATTAAACTTCTTTACATGTCCTAGAGCATCACCTTTTATATCTGGGCCACTCTGACTTTGGTTGGTTTCATTGGTATTACCTTCCACCTGACTCTTTCTTGTGGTCTTCTGAAGACTTTTGCAACTATTGCTATGACTTTGCTCTGCACATACTTTAGAGTCATGAAGGTCAAGAGACTTTGGGGAATTTCTCTGAACAAGAAGAGTGCTTGCCTTTTCTGTATTCTCTTTGTTGTGTTTATGGACTTTTTCTGTATGAGAATATGATTCAGACTTCTCATCAGATTCCTCTAGAACTAAGAAAAATACCAATTATTTCAGTAAAAGGAATATTTATCAACATAATTCAGTTATTTACACCATAGAAACCTGCTTCTCTCTTTTGAAAGTCAGCTTTCCAGCTGATTTTCCAGCTTCTGAGATAAAATGTTCATCCACTAAGTGTTTAAATATATGATAAAAAAATGTATTCTTGTTCTCACTCAAGGAGTGCTTTTAACTGAAGGATTCTGATCACTGCTATTCATTCCTCTCGATTAAAACATTTCCACTCATTTTCCATGTGTCAAAGCATAATTTCCAAGTACCGAGCATACAGATGCAACCCAAATGTTTCTGAGAAGCATGGAAGAAAATATAAATCAATAATGGACACATCCCCCCTAAAATGTACAGTTTACATCCCAGATAAGCTCCACTGGACAAAAGGTCCAATAGCAAAAAAAAAAGGCAGAAGAGTATTCTTTTCATCTTTCCTATTTCAAAAATTCTGGAACTATAAATTACTCTGAAAGGAAATTTTAAGTGGGTGCAAAACCTTGAATTCTTTAATTTAATTTAATGTAGTGGCCACCCAACTCCAATGGACTCCACAGTTGATATATAGTTAATTTGATTATCCCCATTCAGAAAACATATTTTCAGATGTTTGTCTGATATTTTGGCCATTTTTTAAAATAAAACAATTATATATTCTCAGTTTTATTAACTTCTTTCCTTTATTCTACTGAACAAGTCCTATTGTAAGCCAAATCAAAATTTCTGTTACAGTAAGCAATATAACTTCTCTAAAATTTGGCAAACAAGTTATGGCAACAGATAATTAAGGGGATGCAGTATGTTTAATACTGGTAAGTAACATGGCTGATCTAGTTACAGGAATGAGGTTATGCAATGCTTGCACAAGAAAAATACAGCTAGCTAATCTAGAGGGATAGACTTGGCATAAGTCCCATGGGCAAAAAGCCAAGGTTAAGAAATTTCATCCCAGAATGCCCTGGGGTGAAAAACCCTTTTTTTCCATTTGACAAATCATAGTCTCCCTGTCTAGGGCACAAAGCTGCAAAAACAATACCACTTGTGTTAGTTTTGAAAGAAAGAAAGAGAAATCTAACCTGAGGAATCAGGCATTTTTTTCTTTTTTATTGATTTTGTTCCTTTTGCAGTAAGATACGACTTTTCCTATGGGAAAAACAAGCAAACAGGTCAAGGTTTCATAACATATTTCCTTTGTAAAATGTTGCATTTCCTTGTTCTAAGCACAGATTTTCCATGACTGCCAATCAAAATCGAACTTTGACAACATCTGTAATTATTTTCCCTTTCTGTCACCATTGTGAAATTCTGTCACCTGAATTTTGTAATTACCTCCCTGAACTGTCTGGGGGTTCCTTTAAAGAAGGAATTCAGAGTCCAGTCTCTGCTGCTAAACAATGAGGTCTGTTTATTTCATGGAAAGGTATGTGCTGACTCCCACAAGCTATTGTGCATGAAAATGTATTTGAGGATTTTACTGTCTATTCAATATTTGGCCATCATAAAGACATTTTTAATCTGAAATTCTCATTGAAATGTCTGCTAGGGAGAAGGCTGTGAATCTACTGCTTTCTTTCTGATCCTTAAACAAATGATGGGATTTGTAAAGTTTTGGTTTTGCTCTGATGGCACACACATTATCAGGAATAGATAAGTTAGTGTACATGGTGAAAATCTCCACCTTCATAAAAATCAGGAGTAAATCCGTTGTGGACTGATGATATGTGTTCTCTTGTTGTCTCTTACATGTGTACTGCTCTCTCCTAACTGATCAATATTGTTTTGCATGGTCAAGATTTAATGCTATGTTTAACCATTAAAAAAGTTTTCTGTATGTTTGATAATTTCTTTTTCTTTTTTCAGTTCCTGGTTTTCTCCTTATATTTTTCTCTTCCTATTATTCCAATATATTAAACAACTAAATATCAAAACCAATCAATGATCAGCACACCAAACAAACATTACTTTCTTCTATAGGATTATTTTTAATTAGATCAGTTGATTTGTCAACATTATATTTTATCTCTTCTTGCCATTGCTAGCTATATCAATTTTAGAACATATTTACATTTTCTGATGAAACTAAGATGAGCTAAATTCTGTACAAACCTTAAAACGGTCTACTGAAGTTATAACAACATAAAAGCATGAAATGACAATGAATTCTGATAGCAAAATAATGTAAGCCAATTAATTTAAAACAGTTAATCTCTATTTTAGGGACCTCCAACAAATACATGGCTGATGGTTTCAATTGTTCAGTTTCCATATTCCTTTGAGACTCTACCCAAGGAAGTATGCCATTCCAGACATCTCTTTCATTTTTTAATTTTTTTCTTTACATGAATACATAGTATGTATAGAAAGTTATCTTAGCAAAGTCTAATTAAAAAATGATACAAATCTTATATCTATAACAATGGAAATGGTTTTCCAACAACTATATTTTGTTTTGGATTCCAAGCTATATAAAGTAAAGATGTACAGCTTTTTTGTTCAGCCAAGTGCCATATTTTGCTTTGAATGTAAATCCTGAGACAGAGAAAATTTTCAAAAAACAGGCAGAGAATGGACAACAGAGTATATTTTTTAATATTAAAAATTACAATTTGGGATCGACTTCTGAAGAGACTCCAGATAGCAATGTAGTTTTTGCAGTGCAAATAAAGGCAACTCCAATCTTTTTTAAAGCAATATCTGCCACATTCTAATTATTTCACCCACATTATCCTCTTCAACATGGGCCTTTCCACACATATGCCAACTATAAGAAGTTTCTTTCTAACACTTAACAAAAATGTCTTCAACTTCTTCTTGAGAATGGCCAATATTTTTTTTAGCTGGCCAATGAAAATGACACCAGCTGCTTCTACTCCAGCACTTTCTTGTTTTTGTTTGGTTGCATTTTTTGTGGCATGTTTAAAAAATATGTGATTGGCAGTTGTGGATGATTGCAAGGTGGGATAAGAAGTCTCAGGAATCCAAGAACTGAAATAAAGCATGGAGGGAGGGAGGGGATGCTCTTATTTTGGACAATGGTTTTCAATAATTCCACATATGAATTATATTAAATGGGAATATTCTGGTATTTACTGTGGCCATTTATCTACTACTAAACTTATAGCTTCTGATAAGTTCTTCTATCCAACTATTTTGGAGCTGGTATAACAATAACCAGGACTGGCTTTGCAGCATCTTCACAATGACTGGATCATGAAAGAAAACACTGTACATTGCTGCTGGGGAATTGGCATATATGTTAATCACTATTAGCAGTTAAGTCTCCTTTGGGTCAAATTCAACTCCTGTTGATGTCAGAACTGTTTTCATGTCCATGTTCTTGGCAACTATACAGAAGTGATTTTGGGAAGTCCTCATCAGATATGATCCTATTTAATTCTTCAAAGTCATCCATCTGGTAGGGCATTTTCTCTGATACAGTCCAATGAAATAACTTGGCTCCTTTTTCTTTTTTTATTGTCCCTTTTGACCTGGAACATATTAGGGAACTTTAGGAAGGAATGTTCTTTTAGACTTTTAAAGATAAAGATTTCCTCTGCCAGTCGTGGTGGTGCTTGATTCACAGCCAAGGAAACCAGGATTTATCTGAAGACACTTCTGTGGTCATGACTGTATGCCAAGGTGCATGGAACACTGATACCTTCACAATGAAGGCTGATACCTTTTTATCTTCTTGCATTTTTATATACTTTTGACCTGTTAGGTTGGCAGGAGCTGGAGCAAGTTACAGGAGCTCATACCATTACATGCTGGTGCTTGGGTCTTGAACTGCTGAGCTGCTGACTTTCTGGATGATAAGCCCAGCATCTTAACATGAAGGTCTAAATTTGATCTTCTAAATTTTTAGGGTAACAATCTATAACCATTTAACATCTAAAATGTAAGAGATACTGTTCTTTGAAGTGAATTAACATTCCCATTTAAAAAAACGCAGGACTAATCTAAAAAATGTTTTTATCCAGAATTTGTTAATATTTAAAGAATGAAGGTGATTTGAAACTAACAGATAGCTTCTAACTTTAACTAACACTCGGCAACTCATTACCTGTTGGGGCAGTATTTCAGAGATACTTCTTTTCTAAACAGAGAAACAGAATGACCACAGGTAAGCAAAAAAGCAGTGGGAACGACTTCTGCCTTCCTGTTAGCTTCCCCATTGACTTTCTTTATAGGAAGCTGGCAGGAAGCAGTGGAAATGGCAATCATGTGACTGCTTCCACAGAAGCACAGTGGTTCAGCAGCACCGAAGTGGCCACAATTTTGCCCAATTTTAATCCCATGGGAGTCACGAGACCTGGATTTTGGATACATTCTGTAAGTTAGCCTACCTGAGATACCCTGATTCAGAAATTGTTGCCTATGATCACCATTTCACCCAACTGAAGATTTGAAGCAATCAGACACAAAAGTATCTGTGTAATGTATAGAAAGCCAAAATAGCTTTTAAAAAAACCTGACAAAATGCTGTTGGTGATTATCAGTGAATTTATACCTTATTTGGGACTACTTTTTCTGTAATGTTCAGTGCTTTAGTGACATCTAGAGGACACATTTGTGAATATATTGCTCCCAAAAAGTAGACTATTAACTAAGGAAGAAAGGATAGATTATGCCTGGTTTAATGCCAAAAAGGTTTTTCATATGAGCCGTCCATTTTCAAAAATAGTCAGCCAGATACCTCTGAGATAATCATCTTCTATCACTTGATCTCCCACTGTTTTGTTATTTCAGGTAAACTGACCATAATTATGGCTGATAAATATTAAATCACAGTGTACTTTAAGCCCAAAGTTGCTGACTGGAGCAATGTAAATAATAAAATATCCAAGATATAAATGGTATCTTCAACATTTTGTGTGAAAATGCACCAAAGATTAAAAAAATGGAGAAACTGTTATAACTGAGGCTCCTGAGCCTTACAGAGTTTAATTTAGTTCAGAAACTCTGTGGACTGAGGAGGTGGATAAATAATTTACAACTTTAATATGAACAAATTTATAAAATAAATAAGTAAACACTAAAGCAAATTAATCTGAAAACAAATTATATGAACAATTAATTTAAAAACCACCAGGCACAGATAGTAAAATAGTAGTAACAAAATTAATTATAAGCCCACATTTCATCATGTGAAAGTGAAATTTTAAAAAATTACCCTTGATAAACATGCATAAATCCAGATTACAAATATTTCAGGTTGTAGCATTTATAGAAACATTATTAGAAAATAAGAAAAGAGCCACTTGCAAGTAAGATTAGTTAAGACTGAGCCTTATGCGATTATCATGGCATCTTCCCCACTGAAAGCACAATTAAAACAGTGCAACACATAGAAATATTACTTGCAAAGAAATGAATTGGTGATTTCCCACTATAGAAGGGACCACAAATGTGGAAGTGTGCGTAATCATGTCAAAGAGCTATTTAAACCTACAATTTTTCAAAAAAAGATTTTCGTAACTGAGTCTAGGCATTCATGTAGTGAATGAATCCATCAAAAAGCCATTATGAGTGTTTCCATGTATAAATCAAAAAAAGCTTGCTCTGAAAAGACATGAATTGACTTTCAAGAGGTGTCTAAACAGTTGTGTCCCAATTATTTTCCCCTCCCACAACATCCCCTCTGCAGTAGTCAAGCAGTAAGATAAATCATGGAGGCTCAAAATACCATTGTATGATTCAGTGAGTAGCAAGGCATTATTTTTTGTAATGGTTCTAGAATTCCTTCTGAGGGATATTCATTTAAATTCATTTTTACCATCTTTTCAGAGACAAGACCAGCCTTTCAGAGCAAAACCATTCTGCTTTAGAAGCTGATAGCTTTTAGTAACTTTTTACATGTAAAAAAATTATTTATATGTTAATTTTATTTACATGTAAACATTTTATTTTTTACAGTTAAAAAAGTTACAGGGGAGCATGTTCATCAGGAAAAAAATGAAATGGCATCTTTCAAATTATAGATCCAGGATTTATGTTTTCATGTTGGAATAGGCAGTTTAGGCTTATACCTTACTACCAGTTAACAAACCTATGTGCTATTTTTTATGACTCTGAAGGGTGTGTGTCCATCCCATTTTCCATTGAACTGATATGTTGAGGAAAAAGTTAAGCCAGATTCCTTTTCTTTTTCTCTGAGACTTGGTTTTATATCAGCAAGAGCTGCTTTTCTATTGACATACCACATCGCTGTTTCTGAATACTTCCCTTTACTCTAAACTCCATCCCTGGATCCTTCAGATTTGAGCTCACATTCTCTCAGGGTTCCCTTTTTCCACAGTTAGCCTGCCCTGTGATCAGAGAAGAGGTGATTTGTGGAGCTCAGAAGCTGGGAGAAGCTGCTATCCAAAATATTTGCTTTCAGTTACTGCTTTCTCTCAGGTATCCAGATTTGGCAGTTGTGGAGCAGGTTGCCTTCAAAGGGGAACCAGTGTTAGGCAATGCTGAACAGGGTCTTCTTTTTGTAAAGTCTTTGGCTGTTCCTTCTACAGCATAATATTTGCCTGAATTCTTGGGAAAGCAAAGTGTTCTCAAAGCAACCAAGGCGGAAAAGCCACCTTTAACTTTCATGCCATTTTCTTTCTCATCTACCATAGCTGGACCTGATGGTTGGACACGATTACTTGAATAAATATATTCTGGAAAACGCAGGAGTTAGACATGAAGGCAGCTTTAGATATAAATTTTTGTACCTTTAATAGCAATTGGAGACTCCATCCAAAATTAACCAGGGGATTTTATGAACACCTGACTTTTTTTTAAAGAGCCATTTGAATCACCTCTTTATGCATCAAGCCTAATCTGGCAGTGTTATAATATTCGACTTCCTTCTTCTTTTTTAAATCACCTACTGAAACCTTTTGATTTCTTCCTTCTGCCAGAAGCTCTAAAATGAATGTTTTTATAAAGGTTCTTTGGGCTTTTGTCCTTTATCATCCCACTGGGTACTTTTCTATAATTCTGGTTTACCTGCATTTATTAGACTGTGTATGATGATGTGTGCTTGTACATTTGCAATAACTATATTGTCTGCAATAAGGGATCTATCTCAAAATGATCTCAGAGACTTACTGGATTCTGATATCCAGCTTTTCATATAAGTTCCATTAATAATTATATTCATAACCTTAAATACTAACTGTATGAACCGTTATGATTTTTTAAGTAATTGTTTAACATATAACTCTCAACTAATCGAACACAGGGTTGTTTTATGAAGCAAACATGTCTTTCCAGTTACAAAGCCATATAACAATTATACTAAAGCCTCATTATCTTGAGACATGAATTGTATAAGATTTGCTAAATTCCAACATTCCAAGTATCTTTCTGGTACTTCTCCATTTATTCTTCTGCATTTAGTAATCCTCAAATTTACTTTTGTTTATATTAATAGAAGCTCAGGGGTAACATCCATTGAGGATGGTGATGGGATCACAAGATTTAATAGGGTCTTTTAAGAAGCTGATAGAATATTCCTGATTGTCTGGTATGTATTAGCATTATATAAATAAAATCAACCTTGTTACTACTGTACATAGGGACAATGTGGCACCATAGCACAAGGTAAGCAAAAGACATTGCAAACGTACCCCAGACTGCATATATTGTGCTTGAACAATCACAATATTGTGCTTGGATATTGTCCAAGCAACTGAAAACACTTGGAATAGAATGCACATTCTCTTTTGGAGACATTGGCTCCATGAAGACTCATTCACGCATGCAAAATAGGATACAATTTAATTTGCAGTCCTGTTATCTACTCAAATCCTGAATTCAATAAAATGTCAATCCAAAATTATTGGAGAGACTCAGATACCTTACAATGCCTTTCTGAAGCTCCTCTACCAAACTTATTATGACTTAAGACCAGGAATCAGCAACACATAACTCTTAAGCAGCTCCCTTTACACTCAGTCAGCATCTTCTGAACCCTCAAAATAATTGAAATTAATTCAAAATGTCTTTTTAATTGGATGACATAATTTTCTTATCTCAGAATGGCTTGAAGAAGTTCCTGTCAGCACTTCAAGGTTGACCAGATCAGGAAAAAGACTTCATGGGAAGACTAGAACTATTGAGACTGTGATATAATCTTGCAAGTTTGTCTTTCCCTTCCCTCCATCCTACAGCCTAAGGCACAGGTTCCTAAACTTTTTCGGTCATGGACCCCTTCAGAAGACATTTTTTTTCCAGCAGAACCCTAATGCTATCCCTGAACCTACAACATTCTTCCTTCTTTCATCTACTACTATTGCCTGAGTGTTTTGCATAATGTAGTAGGCTTGGAAATAAAGAGAAAACATTTTAAATATAACCACAAACCTTTATTTTGCTACAAGAAAAAATTGGATTTACATCTAGTGTGATGAATGAAATTGTTTCATTTATGTACTTAAAATAGTTTTAAAATTGAGCTTTATGTCCAACAGCTGAATATGTAAATCCAGGCTGGCATCCAACTTACTCCTCAATTTGTTTCTGGTGTAAGTATAAGCTGAAAAGCCTGATTTGCATCAATAGGTGGACGCAAAGAGGAGCAGAGCTTGGACAACCTTTTCAGCTACTAATGGGAATATGTCTATCAGTCATACCCAAAAGTAATTCAGTGGCACAGATTCAAGTTTTGTTTTTAAAGCAGAGGTAGATTGAATTTCAATAAGATCTTCATGGACAACAGGTGAGATTTATTTCAGATGACAAATGGGTTTTGTACCCACTCAATGTCCCTGTTGGTGTCTTGGAAGTACTCTAACAGGAAGTTCACGAGGTTCATTAAATCCTCACAAATGTTTTTGTGCACATCAACTTTGATTTCCAACTTGTTTTCACTCAGGAACTGGACCAAGAAAGGAAAGCATT
>JANHZU010001706.1:127444-137919 GCA_032468055.1 Acrochordus granulatus
AGTTTTTCTCATTTACACATTTGATCCAAAAGTTCTCTGGTTTTCAGTAGCATTATTTTGTCTCTCACTGTGATCAAGGTTGTATCTTTTTGCTGCAAAGGTGTAGCAACTTCATTAAGTTTCCCGAATACGTTGGCAAGGTAAGCACATCACATGAACCACTTCTCATTGCATAAAATTTCGGCATGCTTGCTAAGCATGGAAAGGTCCTCCCTTATGAACCAGAAATGAAACCAGAAGCTCATTGCACAGCTCAAAAAGCCTGGCCAGGACTTTGCCTCTCGAAAGCCATCTAACTTCTGAATTAGAAGCAACTGATGTTGACTTCCCATTTTTTCACAACTCTTTGCAAAAAGTTTTGACTGGAATGAGCAAGACTTTACATAATTGACAATTTTTAAAATCTCATTAAGAATGACCATTAAGTCAGATGGAATGTTCTTTGCGACAAGGACATACCAATGCAAGGTGCAATGACTACAGATACAATTTGGCACTCCATTTTTTATTTTTGATACCATCCTTTTCAAGTTTCCCACCTTTGCTGCAACCCCAGTGTTGAATAAGTTGACGCATTTATCCCAATCAAGATCATGTTTACACATGTAACAACTGATGATTTTAAAAATTTCTTCTCCAGTTTCATTGATCTCCAAAGGTGAACATAGAAACAAATCTTTGGATACCTCACAAAACAAGCAATATTGCAAGTCTGGAGACATCTGTACTCTCATCCAGTTGCATTGAAAATGCTTTACAATTTTTCAGTCTCTGAATTAATTCATCTTCAAAATAGTCTGAGATTTTATTGGACTGCTGAAACTTTTTTCACCATCTCCTCTCCAAGAATGCAACCATTTCTGTCACACATGGTTTGATGAGATCCTCTGCAATTATATGTGATTTCCCAGCATAGGCAATCCTGTAACTTAAGAGAAATGATGCTTCAGTTGTGTTTTCATTATCAATCTTTGCATATTTCTGTAAGCAAGCCACATGGCATCTTGGACTTCCTTTGGTTTTTGAAAAAACTGACATCCTTTCCCTTTAGATGCAGGTGGTTTGTTTCCAAGTGTTGTTTTCACTTAGTGGATGCCAAGAAACTGTTAAGGAGGATTTTGTTTCAAATGATGCATTGCCCGTTCAGGTTTTCATGGAACCCCAATGAGGTTTTGCAGAATCCCAGGGTTCTGCGGAACACAGTTTGAGAACTACTGTCCTAAGGAGTCAAGGAGGAGGCTAATCTGAATAACATTCTCCCTCCTCCATGGACTTAATGCATGTTTCTTCTGTACTTGATGTTTCTCAAACATCCTCTGGATTACTTCTCTAGAGTCATCTCCATAGTTCTCTACACCCTCACACTCACTTTAGATCTTCAATTCAGGTTAAA
Organism: Acrochordus granulatus; assembly: GCA_032468055.1. Classification (NCBI taxonomy): domain Eukaryota; kingdom Metazoa; phylum Chordata; class Lepidosauria; order Squamata; family Acrochordidae; genus Acrochordus; species Acrochordus granulatus. The sequence goes on from JANHZU010001706.1 coordinate 128,838, forward strand.
GGGTCCTAGGGGAAAACATTTGTAGTGGTAGACCAAGTGCAACTGGCACTGATGCTACAATTATTTTGATAGCATGTTAAAAATATACTTTATTTGCCCAGACCCCTTAATTAGAGAGGTTATTAAGCTATTTTATTGTCTTGCATTGTTTTTGTCTTTAAATTGCATGTCTGCTAAGTACCACTCTGGAATCTCAGTGGGTGATGAACAATCTAAAAAAAATAAAAGTGTTAAGCTGTTAGAAGTGTCAGTATTGAAAGAATATTGAGCAATCACTTCTAACTGGAGTACTGACCAGGAAAAAAAGAAATTAAAGAAGTCTGTAAATCTTTTCCCAGCCTCATCATATCCAGTAGTAGATAAAATTCTACCAAAATCTAAACTTCACCCAAATTAGCTTTAATCCTGTTTTAAAAACTGTGTCCATGATTTGTCTTTATATTTTAAAGGTTTCAAGAGTATTTATTTGTTCTGAATCACCAAGCAGTCCCTCTGACTAAACTGTAAGCAACAAACTATAAGTACGATTGAAATGAGACAGGTCTCTAACTGCAATCCAGTTTGGAGCATGCCTCCAAATATTCAGAAGTTCCATTGGGAAACTGCAGTGGATGATGAGATTCTAATTGCCAATTGTACTCTGAACAATAGTAAATACCAGGTCTTAGCTTGACAGACAGTCTCTGCAAAAGAAGCAGACAAGCCCAGCTGGGAAGCATTACAGAGAAAAACTTTCACTTCTTATTGAAGAACTGAATTATAACCTGGTTTTGCTTAACATTATACAGATGCAAGTTTAGTAAATCCAGCTGTGGTTTATTTGATGGAGCCAATGATTTTTTTTTCCTTTTTGAGACTAGCTAAATTGGCCCTGGATCCTATTAAAATGCATTTTTATTGCCTACATTAAGCTTTAATTGTGTTTCATGTTTGCACAGACTTTTCCTTTTTATCTGGATAACTGGAGTGATTAACAATAACATGCCAGAACAAATGCAATAATATCCAAAACAACAAATCAAACAGTAAGAAAAATTGCCCAACAGCAATGGCCTATCTTCCGGGATGATAGGAACTGTTCTTTTTTTCATATTGATAATTATACCTCTCTACCTTTTATTTAAAAAAAAAACAGAAACACTGGGCATTTGGATCCAGTATCTAGATCACCATAACATCTTGATGAAGACCAATAAACTGAAACTTACAAAACTTAATAAATGGTTCATCTGCTTGGATGAGGAGTTGAAGATGTAGACTCTTCCTAAAGAAAAAACAACAACTAGCAATCCTTAACTTCCTTAACTCCAACTCCCATCCATTCTAGCCATTATGGCCAGTATCATAAAAGATAAGAGTTATCCTGCAGTAAGATTTAAATAATTTGAAAAAAGTTCTGCAAGGGTTTTCATACCAGAAAACCAAAAGCAGGCAGCTATGACCAACTCTAGAATGTTCCATTCCATTTCACTGCATAATGATGGATCAACCATTTAGAGAAATTGTCTTTTGCACATTTGGAAATGAATGGGAAATGAATCAGTCTGGTTCCTCAGAAATGACTTAGAATGGCAAGCCATAGCATGAAAAGCATTGGCCCATAGTTTGTGACTGGAAAGCACAGAAATAATCTACCACAACTGAAGAAAACTGAATTTTCTAGTGAGAAATTCAACATAGAATGTAATGCACAACAATAATGTTGATTCACTATGTTCAAATATTCCTAAAATCCATCTAGATGTTGGGACAGGTGAAATGTTGCTCCACCCCTTCAAAAATTCATCAGAGGTTTAAATATTAAATTTAGGAGGACTGCCTGGGCTTGGACAATTTACATTTTTGAACCATTAGCACTTTGGTATCACTTCTGCCACAGCTCTGGGCCTGGTTCTGCAGAGATAGAAAGTATCTTTGTTTCTCTGGAAAACTAGCATAGAAAATTTCTCAGTTCTTCTCAACAACATCCACATCATAATTGTATTATCCTTGCTTGGGTCTTCATAATTTGAGAGGCTGTTTTGTCCTCGATATTGGCTGAACTTGGCAATAAAGTAGCCAGGGGAATTGGCAGTGGATGTAAGTCTTCCACACCTGCAAAGACTGAAGCTTATTTTGTCTTGAATTTTGTTGCTTCAAGATATGGTATTAGTATATCATTATTTTCTTATTATTTTAAAAGTAAGAAGTAATGCAATGATATATGCATTGAAGTTCTTAATATCTTACTCCAAGTTAAAAAGGAAGCTTATATTTATCTAAAGGAAGCTTATATTTATCTGGAGAAGTCCATGTCATGTTATTTAATAATCATATTCTACAGTAACTGTGCTTTCTACCACAAGGATAACCATTGGATCAAAAATAATTATATATAAATGGCTTTGATAAAGAGTGGAACAGGGTAAAGCTAAATCAGGGTGGAGAAAACACAGCTAAAATCTGCTGGCCCTATCAGCTGTTTATCTTAAGAAATCTAGACTGACACTATGAAAAGATAAATATATGAAAGAACAGAATGTCCATAAACTGAATGCATATTTTGGCTAGCTTACATAAACAACACCTGTTAACTTAGCTGATCTTGGTCTCATAATGATTCCAAATAACAACTTAAACCCAAAGGTCTCAGTCAATATTCTAGCCATGCAAAAATAAGCTGAAGTAGTTTTGCAAGACATTTGAAGGAAAGATATCTCTTTGGATCAATAGGTCATTCAAAGAAATGCAGAGACAACTTTCTTACGCAATTCACAGACTATATCATAGGATGCATCTTCAGTTTGTGACCATGGCATCCTAAGCATCATAACAGTGTCCCAAATGTCTTAGAAAAGTTAGAAATACTAGAATTCTCACTTTCTTTTCTCAATGACTTCACTTTAAATGGGTGGTCTTCTGTATCAGAGTACGTCCAATAGGACATTGGAAAGTGAGAAAGGAAATTCCTTTCCCCTTCCTCTCAATAAAATAGAGGATTTAGCTTTCTATTTGTCTACCTAGCTGGAAATTAGTGTCAGAAACAAAATATTGTGTGTGTGTGTGTGTGAGAGGGAGAGACAGACAGACAGACAGAAAAGTGGAAGAAACTTAGGAAACAAAATGCTTATGGAGAGGACAAATGCACAGCTGTATTAGAGGCTAGCTAATTATTAGAAAATAAGCACACTTACATCTCCAATACTCACAAGCATGCCTTTAACTGCAACTGCTACAATCTTAAAATGGCCTTCATGGTAACAGATGAAGGTGTTACATTTCCACTTTTAGAGGTTATAAAGTGTATTCCAAGAATAGTGTTGGAATAAGGGGGAAATATTAGTTAGGTATAACATCTACCATTCTAGAAATTAAATATTTAAGAACTTGTTCAAACTCTCCTCCAGGTATGTTGATCTAACTATTCTATTTTCAGATTTTTTCTTCTAAACTGACAATGTTTTGTGGTTTCTAGGCTTATCAGGCTTATTTGGGATCTGGACCATGTCTAAAACACTACAAGACTCTTTCTGCTTTGGAAGATTAATTTCTGGGAAATTCCTGTGTTTCTGAATACTCTGAAATAGTTGGATTGGTATTGACTGGGGCAAAATAAAATGCAAGATTCCAAAAAGACAGAGTTTGCACATACCTAGAAATACTATTTTAATACTAGAGCAGCTAATAGCACCCCAAAGTTGCCTCTTTTGTGGGCTGGTGAAAGGATAAATACAACATCATGGAATCAATGAATCCATGAATCATGGATCCAGAAATACTTTGAACAAAATGGAGCTATCTAGTGGCCTCTGCTCTTTGTGAGTATGGAGACACACAGACAACAACACACATGTATACCTGTTCTTTGTGTCCTGATCAATGCACCCTTGAGGATCACATGGCAGTATGACAGAATGCAACTAATGTTGCCAGTTCAAAATTTGAGTAAGACATGTTTGACTTGTACATATTTTAACCTTTGTAATTTATACTTTAAATTTTATATTTTATAGTATGCCTTATTTTAATTGTGATGCTTCTGACATGAATAATAATAATAATGGAATCAAAGGGTTTTGTCAAAGCACAGATGTGTACAGTTAAATGTAGGTGGCCTGGGTCATGACTGAGGGCAGTTTAAAGGTATCAAATACATTTAAAATGGAGACAGGGAAGGAAAAAAAAGTCAAAAGTGGAAGAGATCAACCATTAAGCTGATCTTGAAGACCAAATTATGTATTATATTGGACACAAATTATACAGCCCTCAGCTACTTTTTATTTACTTCAAAGTAAACACATGAAGACTTGGAATAAAAATGGAAAAATTGGTGGGTTTTTTAAAAAAATAATTTCCACTAATCTGCCATATTCTCCCATCACAATCACACATTTCTCTGTAGAAAAAGTCCAAATTTTCCATTTACTTCTCCAAAGTAAACTTCAGAACTGATGGAGAAAGTCCCTACCTTTAACTGCTATACAGGAAAGAAACAGCTGAAAACTATCCATTCATATTTTTAATTTAAAAGATATATAAATCTGCCTTATGACTCGAAGCAATGTAAAAAAACAAACAGACAAAACATAAATAAATACAATGTAAAAAATCCCAAATCCAAGAAATCAAAAACATAATATGTAATTGAGGCTGGTGATAAAAATATGCACATTTATCAAAGAATGTGCTCACTTATCACCTTGGCCTAATGATCAGGAGAAAAGCCAAGTGTTTACAGTCTACAGAAGGTCAGTAGGATCAGTATTTCCAAATATTAAAAGTTAAATTCCTATATGTTTAAGTTAGCTAATATAATGCCCTTGGGTGCCAAGATTCTTGAGGTATCTGTAGAGTGCTCTGTGGATCCCCCAAATCAACTAAAATATATTTTTAAAATGATTAAATTCTTACAAACTCTGCCAAATTTGACAAATTGTTGGTATTTTTTTCATGAGATCTTATTTGATTTCAGGTGAGAATGTGTTGTCATGAGATTACTACAGTCTTACAAGATTTCAGGCCATTGCAATGAAAAACAGTAAGAGGATATCCACATCATTTTGGAGAATGTGCAATGCTGTCTATTGTTCATAAAAGTTATGCAACACTGCCATATTTGGTTTTTCCCAATTAGGATCAGAGATTTACTCATATATCTGGAAGAGAAAAAAGTGCTGTATTTGAACTCAAGTACTATGAGGAATCTTGCAGGTTGGTATAAGTGTATATGCACTTAAATCTAATTCACGTTCTTCAAATCCAAGATATTGTATTGCCTGTGGCAAAGGACAAATGGCAACTGTAAATGCGGAGATTCTTCCTCATATTTCCTTGAACTGTATTACTTGAATGGATTATGGTCTTTTAAGTTATCTTTGTATGTACTGTTCACTGCCCAAAGTTATGTATTTAAGATGGATAGCTACATAAATTTTCTAAACAGATAAATGTATTTAAATCATGGGCATTTGGCTTCATTGGTAACAAATGCTGAATAATTTGTTGTTAGATCTCATTTATATAAGTTATAGATGAAAGACAGTGTCAGAAAATAGGTATTGCCAGAGCGTATTTATGCTACAGATGATTAAAGTAGAGATGGTCTACATACTAAATATGGACCTGAAGTTCTGGGGAGTGTGGAAGTTACTGATGGACATTTCTTCAAAGTTCACTGATTTTGCTTTATTTTTAATCTCAGATCATGGGAAAGTTTCTAGATCTTTATCGATCTGAAAAGTAATAGTTTGGATGTGTGTAGAGAAATATATCCCCTACAGGTTTGTAGCCTGATTCACAAATAAAACTCTACCATAGTTTATTGTTATGTTAAGGACAATCAGTTCAAATGTTAGATCCACATATTCGAATATATTTCTAATAAAAATATATTGTTAGTACTATAGAGCATAATTTTTCTTTTACAAACCATGTAATTTATAAACAAATCAGAAATACAACAAACTGGAAAAAGAAATTGACTGTTTTGTTGATTACAAGTATTTAATAAAATATAATACATAATGGCTCAATTATTTCATTTTTAAATATTACTGCTATCTTTTATTTGCTTGTATGTTTTGATAATCTGGCATAAAACCTGTATGAAATAATTTACGTTATTTTCAATTTAGAATAAAAAGTTCCAGACAGTGATTTTCCAAAGGTTTAAGAAGTAATGTTTCTTAATTATTTGACTAATTACACAACACTGAAGAGTTTTGTCACCAAAAACAATGGGAAAAAGATTTCTCCTTTAATTAAGTTTTTAGAATGAACGTGTAACTGAATATTTAGATGCATGTGCCATTAATAGCTTGTTTGCACTATTAACTCTGCTTCTAATTTTATGTACTTTTAAATGGTAAAGTAAAGATTATTTCTACAGTTAACAAGTAAACATTCACAAGGTGCAAAGAGGAGATACAATAGGCTCCCAGCAGCAGTGTCTCCTTGGACTTACCTTTTCATTCCATTTGTTGAACAATGCTTCCTTTTCATCTGAGAACAAATGCATTCTGAAATGACTTTCTAACTTATTTTTTTTCAAAATGCCATCAACTCTACGGAGCTTACAAGGAGCTTCTTTCTTCCATATTAGATCAGTGTGTGTAGATGTCTTTAATTCCTCTCCTAAAAAACAACACACTGCTGAACCTTCAAAATCACTGATTCAGCTCCTTCTGATCTTTGTTGATGAGCATCTTTGGTCATTTCAGAGAGCTTTTTGTTAATGTCTGTGCATAAGTCTTGTGAGGCTCCACTGTATTTTCTGATCCAAGGAAGCTACCTTTAGGTCCAACAGATATCTGTTTTCAAGACAGCAAAAATTTGTGCTTGATAAATTGAGGTAATCTAGATTGCTTGCTAGATGGTTGTATTAGATTTAAGAATTGAACAGTTTTGTACTATGATCTGCTATGTCTTCTACAGTTACAATCTAACAATGATGCTATGTTTTGTCCCTTGGTTCTACTCATTCATAGTATGTTAATAATAAAATTAAAAGGGAAAAATTACTTTTCCACTACATTTATTTAAAGTAGCATGTTTAGTGTATAAATTTGGTCTATGTTTAATAAATTTATTCCATTTATATTTTTTGAGTTATATGTTTGAGTATTTCTGATTATGTTTGTACATAAGCAACTTCTTACAGAAAAAATATCTTGAAATGATAAAACATGAGTCTCTAGTGCTGGCTTTTAATTCTGTTTAAAATAAAATAATGTGTTAATATTAACACAAGTTCCTAGGATGTGCCATTAAGTACTGTAAATTATTTTTTTATTACTATAAACCTTGAAAAATTACAGTATTCCAAACCATGAATGTTTTTATAAAATATGGTTAAAAAGTAAGCAATCTCTTGCCAGTCATGGGTGACTCTAGGAGACAGTGCTCATCTCTGATTCACAGCTGAGGAAGCCAGTGTTTGGCTGGCATGACTGTATGCCAAAGCACATGGAACGGTGTTATCTTTCCCGCTGAAGGTGTTACTTATTTATCTCGTTGCATTTTTGAACTGCTAGGAATAAAATATGATACATGGTTTATGAGTTATCCTGCCTATATTGTGGACTGGTTATTTTTTTCCCTTAAAACACAGAAAAATATGGAATGAATTGAATTCATTATTTATTTATGTATTAAATTTGTATGCTGCCGAAATCCGAAGACTCTCGGTGGCAAACAACAATAAAACAATACAATTAAAAACACTAAAATAAAATAAATCCATTAAAAACCAACCCATTAAAACAAAATAAAAAATAAAAAAACCCCGGCAAACTACTGAGGTGGGCTAAAAGGATTTCATATATAAAAAGGGGGGTGATTATTATAGAAGTCAGACAGGCTTAAATAGACTATGTTTTGATTATAAGCTCTACCAAGAAAATCAACAAATAATAGAAGTAATATAAGATCTTATTAAGCATGAAAATTGTGGTAATGTATTTAGAAGCACGTTAAAGTGGTGTGGAATTATCCAACCAGTAGTAGTTTCATTATCAGATTATTTTAATCAGCTTCCTGAATTAATCAAATAGATTAAATAATTTTCCTATGGAAATTTATTTTTGTTTAGTTTGCTGAAAATTAGTGAATTGTCAAAAAGATAGGACACGTTTCAAATAACCAATATTTCTCAGCAAATGAATTAAATAATAAATATGAACAGAGCTAAGTATATCTTTGGAAAGCATGTTTATTCAATACAGTCATTACTTTAATGTTATTTTATATGCCTGTTTTGAAACTACTAAGAAGTGTTTTATACTGTGACAGTGCACCATCTCTCTGCTGTTCATTAAAGTGGCCTACTCTTTTCCAGTTTCCTTATAAATCTGAAAAAGGATTTCCTTTCAAAGAAATTAACCCATTTCTTTAAGGAAATTAACCAGTAAAATTAATATAACTTTATAAACAGCAAGAGCATGGTGGCATGAGTGATTAAGATGCTGAGCTTGTTGGCTGGAATGTCGGCAGCCTGATGTTCAAGGCTGAGTTTGAGGCTGTGCAACAGGGTAAACCCCTGTTGTCTACCCCAGTTGCTGCCATCCCAGCAGTTTGAAAGCATGTAAAAATACAAGTAGATAAATAGGTACCACCTTGGTGGGAAGGTAACAGCATCCGTGCGCCTGGGCTTATAGTCATGATGGCCTCATGACCATGGAAGCATCTTCAGACAAATGCTAGCTCTTTCAGCTAGGAAACAGACATGAGCACTGTTCCCTGAGTTGGACACGACTGGTAGAGGAAACATTAATCTTTTCAGAAAGAGCAGTACTACCCTAAGAACTTATTTATTAATCACATTTATATAGCCCCCATCTCACTAAAAGTGACTCTGGCTGGTGTACAATAAGCAAATAAAACCACAGATTATAAAAACAGTAATAAAAATGGACCACCTTGTTAGCTGCTGAAAGAAGATTGCACAAACAATGGCTTGATAAAGTAGCAACAATGGTGCAGTGGAAGATCTGCAAGAAATACCATTTGTCTGCAATTAAGAAATGGTGGGATCATAACATAAAGAAAGTAATAGAAAATGAAGAAGCTAAATTGCTCTGGGATTTCAGAATTCAAACAGACAAGC
>JANHZU010001706.1:154451-168316 GCA_032468055.1 Acrochordus granulatus
TAAGATGGCTGTGTGGATGAACCCAGAGTTGCTCTCTTTTATGCCAATTACTGTATTTCTCTCTAGTCTGAGAAGACAGATAAGGAAGGTATATATCACCCATAGATGGTCTCTAATTCAGCTTTTCCCAACTGATCTCACTCAAGAAGTGCTGAGACTGCACATCTATGACACTAAACTGGGAATGGAGAAACTCCAATATTCCCTTATGGCCGGCCCACAAGAATAGTTGCATGTGAAATTACGGCACGAGGGAGCTCTGGTAGAGCAGTTATTTTGATTCACTGATCTCTGAGATGGGACAGGTTATATTTATGTCATAGTGGGACTTGATAGCTATATATTCCAGTGGATATGGTTACACGCTTATTAAGACCTGTATGAAATCTGTTTTTAAACATGATTCTGCTCCAAATCACAGAGCCAGTAAAGGGAAACCCAGTGTGTGACGTAGATTTCAAACCCGCAATCTGTCTGGTTTTTTAATGTCCTCTTTGTAAGATGTTATAGAAATTTACTGATACTTAATTTTTTCATGTACCTTTACAGTATTTCTTTCATTTAATGTTTTAAATTATATTTCAACTGCAGTGCTTTATTTTTATTTGTTCTTCATACTCCAATATTTTCTTTTTTATCTAGAATTGATTCCAAAGTCATTCATTAATTTTAGTAAACTCTCTGTTCTGTCTCTCTGCTGCCAGATCTCCATGGAGAGACATCACTCATATCACATTTTGAAATAATGAGTAATGAAAAGGGCAACATGTCAATAAGCTCCCTGAAAAAAATCAACTGTAAGGATGAAATATTTTACGTTTTAAAATTTGCACTGCCAGAAAACTAGTTTAAATCACTGACCAGGATTTTCTATTGGAAATAAAGACTGAATTGTTCAGTAAGTCTCTAAATATTAAAATTTTTGTAATAAAAACCATTTCCCTATTCTAGTTTAACAGGCCTCATTGAAACAACTAACAAATAAATAAATTAATTAAAGCAATGAACTAGTTATGTCAACAGTTTCCCATTCATGAGTTACAAAATTGATGAGTCTTTATTTTGTATTCCTTAATTAGAACACAAACATTCAATAACATTCATATTGCTAAACACTGAAGACCAGCCATAATCTCAAATAGAGAAAATGGGAAGAAAAGCTGCCCCAAAATACTACATTTAGCTTTAAACCTATACTTAGCCCTTACAAATACGGTTTTAACAAGTAGGAAGCAAATACACTTTACAAATAATATATGACAATCTGGAACAAACAAACAAATGTTGAAAAACCAAATGGCATTTTATCCATCCAAGGACCTAGGGTCACTTGTTAGGGAATAAATCAGTTACAGAAATTCATGATAACAATGAAGCTTAAACACTTCCATTCTCTTGGTGAGAGTTGGCCTGCCCAGGTCAGCTTGGATAGTTTGCCTTTTTCAAATCTCATTGGGTGATAGATTAACATTCTGTGCTAAATTGTGGATTGTTTTGACAACAGTTTGTTAAAAAAGCTATAGTGAGCTAGTTCACAGAGAGATTTTATAAACCATTGTGGCTGAATTCAAGCACTGCGTTAAAACAAAATAAAGTAACTCGATTCAGAATGAGATATTCAGCAGGCTCACAGTACCTGATTAAAATATTCAATAACCTGGACTAATAAATAAATTCTTCCTAAATCATACTTTTGGAGATAGTGCTTGAACAGTAAGACTTTCAGCACTATATAAAAGAATACCCTACATATTCCTTGTAATGTACATCAACTGCCCAATGCATAGAAAATCCTTCCTTCCTTCCTATAATAAACTTGGGTTTTGTAATGGAATAGGCACATACCTGCCAAGGCCAAAGCTTTATTTTGGGAAAAATATCCTGACCAGGACAAGACAATCCAAATGAAAACTTGAAATTTTAAAATATTATTTCCATAGAGAGAAACTGCAGACAGAGGGAGTGTCATGAAAAGCTACTTAAGAGAACTGCAGTTGACAGAAATTCTGGACAGGAAAATAGATTTTTAAAAAACAGAAAAACTAATGCACAGTGACATTTAAAAATATTCCAGTTTTCACACTGGCTGTAGCTTGGATATACAAGGGAAAGTGCCAGTCTATAGCATCGGTTATTATAAGATAACTGCCTTTGGATCCAACTGCTCAAATGGCTATCTACATCTTGTAGGTCCTTGCAATCCCTTTCGTAACTTACTTTGTTTTGGAAACACTAATATTTCTGTGTCTATTGGATCAGAATCTATTCTCGTTTCCTCATCAGTCTCAGGAATTGGCCCAAGTGTTAATGGAATCTGCGTGTTCTCCCTAATGTGTTTCTCTCTATTTTTTCTGTTTTCTCAGAAGAATTTTCCACAAACACAACACTGACTTATTGCAGGATGAATATCCCCAAGCAATTAGGAGTCCTCTTCTTTATCTTTCTCCAGGATAAACAGGACAGGTGTAATGCTTTGAAATATCATCAACACTATCAAAGTCACAAACTGGATTAGCATCCAAAAGATACTTCATGCCGTCATGTAGAAAGCAACTAGACTTTACATCCGCACTTTCTGAGTCACTGGTTAGAGCTTTCATTTCAACAGCACCTGCTGCTCCATTGGCAGCTACAGATTTTAAATTTCCATGATGCACAAATGTTGTCAACTTCTTGTCAAAGATCCATTATCTCTCACATGGATATGAAACCTGATGTCTGGGTTACAACCGCACAAACCCTTACAAGGAGAAAGCACATGCTTAGCCTGTCCAAAACTGGACCTACCACCTTTTTTACTTGGCATTCATGCAAGTCACATTTTCTTTGCTTTGCAGTTCTAAAAAATAGATAGGCTATTTCTAGATGCCTCCCCAAAGTATTTAATTAGACATTAAAGCGATGCTCTTAATTTCTATAAGATTATGATCACTAGGAAGGAACCCCTTAAAGTAGCTTCATGAGATTAAACTGGTATTCTGCACTTAAGAAAAACTGGAAGATCCATATGTTAATTTTTATAGTTTGATTGTGAAATATTTCTGTATTAGAGAGTAAGCACGCAAATTTAGAAGCATAATCCTAAATATTTACTAACATAATAAATTTGAGGAAATACAGACTGCTGTATCTGTTTGTAGATAGCATGATTCTTTCTATAGCTACATTATCTATAAGAATATAGATCTAATTTAGATTACAGTAGAGAAACTGGGCACAAGTTAATGTCCAAAATTGTAGATTATGTGAAATTTGTTTATAGAGAGGGGACTATTTGATATTAACTTCTCAGTTTGGAAGAGAGAAATGTTACTATCCATAGAACAAAAGAAAGTCAAGACATTTTAATGCAGCTTTAAAATACCATTACTTTAAATTTCACTTTTTTAAAAAAAATAATTTCAACAAAATGATTTCATTCCATCTTTAGTGAATTGCAAGTCTGTTGAAATTTCAACTTCACTCTAATGCATTCAAATTATCTGAATGAATCATTTATTTCTCTATAATTATTTTTTGCTGTGATAATGATATTTAAAATTTAATAAAATTTTTAGTTTTATTTACTAAATAAATTCACTAATAATTCTTATACTTGTAAATTCACTAATAAATTTACTTACTAGTAAATTTTATTTACTAAAATAAAATTTAATAAATGAGAAAAGGAATATTCATTGTGCTTCACACATTCTTTTTAAACTATAATTCCTAGCTCTGTACCTCACTGGCAATGCAATATAAGATGATAGTTGTAATTCCAATGCTTGGCATTATAGTTCAACAATTTCTGGAAAGCTGCAAGTTCTCTACTATTTCAGTAGGAAATCTTTTGGAAAACATGAGAGAGAGAGACTATATGCAAACTTGCAAAAAAAGAAAACCAAAGGACTAGGACATGAAGTGTTGTTGAAAACATTAGGGTTAACTTTTTCAGTTTTGTATCCATTAAATCAGTGTTTCTCAAATTTGGCAACTTTAAGATGCATTGCTGACTGGGGAATTGTGGGAGGTGAAGTCCATATATCTTAAAAGTTGCCAAGTCTGAAAAATGCTACTCTAAAGGAACTGAATTACTGTTTCTATCATCCCAAACCCATATAACAATTAGCAATATAATAAAAAAGAGATTGATAAAATATCAGCATAAAGACTCAGAAATTAACCAACAGTTATTGGATGGCACGTTCATAATCCACATTATATTATGCAATCTATTGAAAACTAGTTTGATGGAGTGGTCAAGGTGCTGGATTAGAAATCAAAAGTCATGAGTTCTAGTCTTCTTAGAGATGAAAGCCAAGGATAATTTTGCGCCACTCATTTTCTCTCAGTTATGATTAAGGTAGAAATAGAAGGCAGGAGTATTAGGTATGTATGTTGTCACTTGAGTTGACCAAAAATATATGTGTGATAAAAAGATGATAATAAATAGACATTGCAGTGTCAAAGGAAAAGCCTAAACTGAATTAGTTTGGAAATTGGCACTGGAACCAAATTGATGTAGTCCATTCACATGAACTGATAGAAACCAAAAATGTTGTCCCTTAAACCTGGTTGAACTATTTCTCTCTAACCCTAAAAGAAGCACCCCAAAAATATGCACTATCTTCAGCATGCAGATGATCAAATCAAAAGATGGCTTTGACTGGCATGATCACTAGAACTTGCCATCACACCTAGGTCTAGTTATGAGCTTTTCCTGAAAAGTGCCCTCTGTCAGGTCTTATTGGCATATATGCCAGAAATAGTGCAAACTAGACTTATCTCACAACCTAAGCGGGGCCCTATTTGAATAGAGGGTTGTATCCCATGCGTGTGCACGCACACACCCCTTATGTGTGCTTTGGATTCTTCAGGTCCCATGAGAAATCTTCAAACCTTCCTCCCATTACCCAACTGTGCCTTGCCTGCATCTCCTGGAGGAAGCCAATAAGTGTTTTAATAAACTGTTTTATCACTTACCACTTTACTCCAGAGAAATCTTTTCTGTAACTGGTTAACCAAGAAGGGGAAGAGGGGAGTGGCAATTCCCCTTAAAGGTTTATTTAAGTAACTTGATTTGATGCAGAAATATATGCTAAAGGCTAAGATACTTTTCCAGAATAGGTATCAATGAAGAATTCAAAATATAGCCACCTCAGAGACCTAGAAGAAAATGAAAGGGCAAAGCAAAGAGAGAAGGTGTTTTCTGAAGAGGCTGATCTCACTCAGATACTCCCTCTAGCTTACAGGTTCAGTCATGCACAGACAACCCAACAAATTTATCCAGCCTAGTTTTTGGTCCATAAAATAAAACAAACACTATTTGAAACTATTTTCTCCAGCCTTGTTGTTGTTAGTTGGAGTTTTACTCTTACTTAGCTTCCAGATAACCAGAGAAAGAGGAAAGCAAATGTTAAAAAAGAAGGGTAAAATCGAGACTGCCCTGCCAACTTATAAAGTCCACCTGAGAGAGGAATCCTCCTTTTCCTTTTTAATTTTCCTTCTTGGCATAAGATTTCTTCACTCCTTACTTGGATTGATTAGACAACCACTTTCCTTTAACCCTTTCAAGCTCTGCATTTCATGTGGAATTTCCCCACATATTACAGGGACTAGCAGGGAATCCAAAGACATAGGGTAGATTGGGAATTTTGAAAAGAATCTTCTAGAAGAAAGCAATGGCAACCACTTCCCTAAGGTTGCTGGAAAAAACAGACTGAAGACAAACACAGGGAGCTCAACCTTATTGTTTTGTTAGCCGCTGAGAGTCTCCGGATTTCGGTGGCATACAAATTAAATCAATAAATAAACCTTATGACATCATTATCTTTACTGAATGGTAGCAATTACATTTTTTTATTCCCCTGGTGTGATGCTGGGCTGGAAGCACTGTGCATTTAACAAGATGGGTGATGTATATTCTGAGAAAGTATATTCAACTTATTCCTACATGGCTCTCAAACCTACAATGGAAAATTTATCTACTTTTCATTTTAACTGTGATGCTTTCCAATAAACCAAGACCAAAAAAAAGTTTATATTATTCAGAGAGTGCTTTAAGGAATGCTGGATCATTTTTCTTTCTATATTTTCTTGCCACTGGAGGTCACTGTAATCTTAATGGACTGACTTGTCAGGTCCCTGGAAGGAGGACATTTGGTATTAAATGCCTGAAACTGTATTCAGAAGGGAACTAGAAATGTGCCTATTGGAATTGACGATCAGTAGTTTCTGATCTCCTACACTTTTTCACTAAAACTGTTAGTTTTGTAGACTAACAAAGCTTCTAAATATACCCTACTCCAGAATATATTGATACTGCCTTGCAATTCTGAATGCTTATCTGACAGGAAGGATCAGTAGATGACAACCTGTTAAGTTCTTGTTTTCCCAAAGAAGAAGGGAGGAAGAGAGATTTTTGACACTCATTGTCAGCTTCTCACAAGGAATCTCAATGGGGAAGCCTACAGGAAGTCAGAAGTCTTCCAGACTGGAAGTTTTTCTTATTCTGTCTCTCTGTTTAGGGAAGGAAATATCTCTGAAACAATGATTCAGTTGATCACAGGTTGTCTAGTGCTTGATAAATCTGAAAGGGCTACAAATCACTGGCTTTCCACTTGACTTATACCAAAAGTGACAACTGCAACAGTAAAAGCCATATGAAAAACTAACTTAGTTTCTCATCCATACATTTATCCAATTCAACTGATATTTTTAGGATTACTATCTCAGGACAAACTTTTCTAAAAGTTGAAATAACTTAATTTAAGTATCTTGATTCTTATACACTTCACATAAATCAGAGATAATATTTAAATATGCTGTAGCTTGTAGAATATAAAATCGGAATGAAATATTATGGAAACAAGTATAGCTCTCCTGCGTGTCATGTCAGCAGTTAGAAGCTGTAGTGTTAAATTCTGGTTTCAGTTAAATAAGAATGAATATTCTGGTGTGAGGAGAGAACAAAACATAAAAAAGTGATCAAGTGATCAGAGAGAAACATCCCGTTCTGATGGGACTAATTAACAAATTCCTATATCTTATTTTTATTCAGCAGACAAGTAGCTAACACATAGTAAGCATGATATGTAACAGGAAACGGATACCAAGCCTCAAGAAATGCAAGGAACATAACATTCTTTTGATAGACAAGCACAGATTTTGAGGCCTGGGTACAAATCTTCTTTCTAGCAAATTGTCATTAACTGAATAAAAATGTATCCATATTATGTGAATCTTTCAGATTGTTTTAAGTTGTTTAAAAATTCACCAGCCAAGATGACAATTAATAGCACTATGTTGACATGCAATAAAAAAGTAAACTTCCCAAATTAATGTTAGGCTGGAGCCAAGTTTTATGATTTGAGAAGTGCTGTCTGAGAAACAATACTGAAGTTATAGGTTTCCCTGCAATGTTGGAGTCAAAATTTTTTGAAACATTTTACTAAATTCAAATCATGCATTTCTTAACTGCCTTTCAAGATCACTTTCTTCCAGGATAGTTACAATATGCAGTACCAATATTATAAATTCATAGGATGCGATATTAGTTCTAAATAGTTGCTTTAAGACATTTTTAAGCTGTCTCTTAAAAATCAGCCAGCTACAATAACATAGTTTAAAACTAGGCACACCCTAAACTTATTAACTAATTAATAGCAAGTGCAGTACATCAGTTAATAAAACTCAGAGAAAATATATACATTTTAAAAGATCTTCTTAAAACATGGTAAATTTTAGCAGAGATTCTTTCCTTTGAGTAAGGGGTCTTCATCTTTAACCTACAATTTAATTATTGTTTAAATTACAGAATGTTTTATTTCAGATAAATTCAATACCTTGACCTTATAGCTGCATAATTAACATGACCACAAGTATCGCAACAAAGTTTAAAAAACAGGCATCTGGACTGGATTTTTTTTTTTTTTTTGGACTGGATTTTTTCTCTATCGCAGAAAGAACCAAGAATGACTCAGAGTTTCTTAAGAGGAGTATTCTTCATTATTTTTCATCAGTAGACGGAATCTTGCCAGACTAAAGCAACTATTTAAAAAGAAGGTTAAAAAAGGAGGGTAGCTTAGCAGTTAAGACACTGAGCTTGTTGGCCAGAAGATCAGTAGCCTGAATTTGAAACCCAGGTGCTGCATAACAGGATGAGCTCCCATTATTTGCCACAGCTTTTGCCAACCTGGCAGTTTGAAAGCATGTAAAAACACAGATAAATAGGTGCCGCCTAATTTAGTGGGAAGTTAACAGCATTCCTCTCAAATACTAGCAAGGAATAATCCTACTTAACCTCTGAGGTCAGCCAGTATTGGTTAGTGGTAGTTGTTTATCATGCAGTCCTAAGTATAGACCCCAGTATCTTCCAAAAGGCTGTGAAAGATTTTCCCCTGAAATGCAGGCAATTAAACTTGGCAATGTTCTCATTCAACCTACTACAACTGAGTTCTGATTTAGTAGCCTTGATACCAAAGATAATTTATACTAATGTTGAACTAGGAACCTCTGTATACATAGCATATAGTTGATCAAAGAAACATACTAGTTTCTCAATCTCTTATATGTGGTTACATCATAAGCTATTGTCTATGAAAGTATAAGAGAAGTTCACTTTGCATTTTCTTATTTATTTAAAATCCATTATATCAGTGTGGATTGACAAGCAAACACAACCTTGATCAAGTAAGATAGAATAAAATATAATGGGATGCCTCCATTTCTTCCACTAATGCCCAAACTGTAAATATCAGCCTTCCAAAGGATATTGATTCTAAGTTATTTAGATTAACAACCAAGGCCACATTTATAATTATAGGTGCTGGGCACAACATTCTTAAAACAACAAGCCTTGTAGATAGTAACATGAATTATTTCACTTCTTTTGTGATAAGACATTGACTACTACTGAGGATCCTCTGGTTGCCCTTTTCAATGAAACATCTGCCTTAAACTCTGGCCTCTTTATAAGTCACAATGACCATCAATTTGAATTAGGCTCAGAAAAGAAGAAATGCCAGAAAAATGTCTATCATTCAAAATGAGATTTTTTTTAGCTCAGTAAAGAATTCCACAATTTTATTTGGTGTATTAAGATCCATTTAGAATGATTTTTATTGCTTCTTTGGCCTTAAAAACAAATAAATACTATTTATTAATGTAAAACATTATATAGCCACCTATCTCTCTGGGCAGCTCACATTCAACAAGTAAAACGATATCAGTAAAAACAGTATGACATAAAACTATTAAAACAATAAGCATTAAAACCTGGCTCTAAAGTTAAACTTTAGCATCCCTGTTTAATCTTTCATCTACCTCACCTTCTGATGAGGTTCATCTTATAGAACTTACAATCACATAAAATCATAATGTCATAAAAGAGTCTCCATGACATACACATATCTCCTCTAACAATCAAATGCCTTAATATAGCTTCCATGGATTTTCTCCCTTTGCAGTTTTTTGTTCTGAAAAAAGGTGGCAGATGAAAAAGGAGGCAGAAAAAGCTCAGAAGGTTACAAGCGGAAGGTGATGAAAATGTCTAGACTCTCCATAAAATGCCCTACGTACTGAGATTTCACAAAAGCCTCATCAGAATTCACCCTTAGGGATCAATAAACAACTTCTCAAGGCTCTAATTTAGATCTGTGAGAAATATTAAACCAAACATTAAATCCTTCTGCATTGCATCGCCTCCCAAAGATGTTAACTCAGAGCCAGCAGAATTATGTAAGGAGCAGATGAATATTGCAACAGAGTAGGTTAGCAATTGCAATCGCTGGGAAGAGTGCCCTTGTCTGCCCTTCATCACTTCTTCAGGAAAGGCCACTTCAAAGTTGGATTTACAACTTCCCAGTGGGCAATCAAAGTAGTATGATTGTCGGGCAGACAGATCCAGGCTCAGTTTTTCATTCTGCCACGGAATTTATTTCATAGGTTTCCTTGAGTGGAGCTTCTAGTGTTGCAGTTTTGTGACATATCTTTTTAGAATTATTTGAAGGCCTCTGGATGTGTATGTTCACGATAGCCTCATTTGTCTGTGATAAAATGGTGGTTTACTTATAGTAAAGGGCTAACCGACTGTTTCCTTATAAGCAAACTAGCCAGAAATATAAAAGATCTCAGAGTGACAAAGGGGAGTGAGGTGTGATCTGCACTTCCTAGTTGCCTCATAGTGAGGAGAGATCGCATACATTGAGAGGGCAAGAATGGATAACGTGGCGGTCATCCCCCCTCCCTCAGGATGTTCAGCCTCCATCTGAGTTTTCTTGCTCTGCATCAAAAGTGCTACAAGCAGGGAGGTCTATAGGATGGAGGCCATAGGATGGCCTATAATGCTTCTTCCATCTTACGTCAATGTCCATGTCAGTTGGCTGGGCTACGTTCTGAAGGGTGCGCCCCTCCCATCCCCGCACTCTGTCTTCAACACTATTTCATATTAGGTCTCTGGGCTGCCTGTCATAAAAGTCTGGACTTTTGCAGGCTGTTTTCTTTTATCCCCTTGGCAGAGGAATAGCAACCTGTGGCTAATTTCTTTGTTCAAGACTGTTGTTAGTTTTGGGTTTTTGTTTTCCCTAGTAGTCCTTAGAAGACATGCCCACAGGAGGGAAGCAATTGGTGCTTGTTTCCCTGGTCTGGGTGGGAGGGAAAAGGCAGCAGGAAGAATCTACCAAGGAACAGTATTGTTCATTGTGATGCAGATAAAACACCTGGTCATCTTTATCACCAAAGTGAAAGAAGAGAACGAAATGTGAGAAAGGATTTCTTAAGCTGGTTTCATTTCCAGCTAGTTAATGCATAAGAAATAAGTAGTTGAAGACTGCAGTGCAGAAAAGCCAGAGAGAGAGAAATGGTCAGGTATGATCAAGAAAGGAAAGGGGGGAGGAACTAGAAACAAAAGAGAGAGAGAGAGAGAGAGCCTTTGTGTCAAATGAAACAATCATTCTGTACTGTAAACAAGTAAAAATATTTTTTATGTATCTCTGAGGGAGATGGGCAGTTTAAAAATGTGATAAATAAATTCTATTTAAAAAGAGAAGCAATTTACCCTACGTTAATGTTTCATATAATGTTTTTGTTAAATAATTAATTAGTTGCTCATAATTAATGGGGCACCTTCATATGGCACTTCTATAGAAGCAGTTCAGTTGTGTAAATGGGAAAGGCAAAAATATAAATACCTCTCCTGTTTATACCACATATAAGATACTATGCTCCTGGAAACTAGTCAGTAAGATGAAATACAATATCAGTACAAAATTAAACTCTGATCAGAAGAACTCTTAAGTTATTATTGGGATGAGGTAGGTTACAGCAAGGTTCTAATTTCCATTTATTTGTCCCTTAAATAAACTTAGAAAAAATTCTGCCACTTCTGAGCAAATAAACTCATTATTTTGCCATGCTTCCCAAGGTGGCTGTGGGGAAGAAGAATACATGGGAGCTCCTTACACATATTGTTCAAATTTCCTCTGATAGCAAACTTGATTCCAGCTTTCAAATGCCCAAGAACTGCAGAACCATAGTTGAAAGTCTTCCATACTTGTGAATATTTTTCAGTGACTTTGCAGCAACTTAACAATTGTCTTGAAAGAACTTAACTCAGCCACAGTTTGTACAATGCACACCCCAGAGCATTAGAAATAATACACACAAGACACACATTACCTCTTTATCTGTTGTAATACTTTTCACTGTTTCCAAGTTATGAAAGAATGTAATTCTCTTTTCTCCACTGTTGTAATATTGTGTATTCATGTTGTCTAGCTGGTTAAATTGATAGAACTCAGGATGGTATTCAATTATATGTTTATTCATTGTAGTTTCATAAATTGGTGTAGAAATATCTTGTAAAAAGGAAAACAAATAGAAAATATTGAACATGATTTTTCCAACCTTCAAAAGAACTATTGCTGCATGTATAAAATATACCTCCATTTAAACAACAAGACTAAATATCAATTACTAACAAGCCAGGTTCAGGATTTTACTTATGCAATATAAGTTCCTGAGCAATTTGGGATTACAGTGTCTGATAAATCAACCTTTGCAGTACTAGTGGATCACAGAAATCATTGACAAAACAGACCCACAGAATACTCTCCCCAGTGAAATTTGCTACTGTTACACCTTTTAAATATCTGCTGAAAATTTTCCTCTTCATCCAGTTCTTCCCTGTACAGATTTGGCATGAATGTATATTGCTTCTGGTTTTATTCCCTCCTCTTTTTAAAAACTGTATGTGATTTCTCTATTGTTTTGAACTTATTGTTTTGATTGCACAATTTATATTTTGAAGCATCCCAAATTTGAAGCATCCTAAAATAAATTAAATAACAATTTTATTTAACTTCTGTTTCCTTCCATTTCTTTCTTCTTAACCCCTATTGGATTAGGTAAGGTGGTAAGTGAATGATTTCATAACTGTTAAATCCTTGAAACTATCCCATCTTTCTCAAGATAATGTACCATGGAGAACCTCTGTAGGAAGAAATATTCATATGAGTTGGCAAATTATAGTAATGAACCAAGGCAAACTGAAGGAAAAGTGAAATTGACCAAGGTGCACCAAAGTGGATTCAGCCAAATATAGAAACAAAACATCTAGATTAAGGGATTCTCCATGGAATAGACTTCGCATGAAACATGGATTTTCAAAGATTGCATGTTGAATTCTGACCGTTTTAACAAAAAATAACTTATTATTATAGTTGATCACAGTCAGATGTTTAGACTACTTTTGGTATTTTTATCCATTTATCAAGTCCTTTCCAAGGACCCTTGAATAGGCAGAATATCTATTATTAGATAATAATAATTATTATTAATATTATCTGTTTAATAATAATATTAGGTATCATCACAGGATGTAAGTTGTCCCAAGTAAAGCTGACTTTTGCAATTGTCTGATGATTTTGCCAATGCTGATGGTGTTCAAGATGTTTTGGGATTGCACCCAAGAGGCCTATTACTATGCGTACTCCTTTGCTTTCTTTTGTTACATTATTTCTACTTCTATTTGCAGGTCTTTGTATTTTGTGATTTTTCTGCAGTTCTTTCTCTTCTATTCTGCTGTCTCCAGATATTGCAGTGTCCACTTTCCAGACTTCTTTGATTTGCTTTTCAGCAATTTTTAAGTCTCGGGTTTTTGTGGCAGATATTTTCCTGTTTAAATTCTGAAGTCCCAAAGTACTTGAGTTTCTTCATATTTTCCTGTTTAAATTCTGAAGTCCCAAAGTACTTTAGTTTCTTCATTTTCTATTATTATTATGGTTGGTCACATAGTCAGCCATATGTTTAGATTGGATTTGGCATTTAATATTCTTTCTGTAGTAAACTGATTTTGAATTAAGGATTGCAAAACAAAATTAAAATATCCCAAATGTGTGCTAGTGCACTGATGTTATCCACTGTACTCCCAGTTAAAGTTATGTGGATATAGAGAATACAGAAATCATAGAAAACTTTGAGCATGCTTAGAATAATGCTGGAATTTTGTGGCATCCTAGCCAATATAGTTATATTAGAAGAGGATGCTGTAAACGGCAAAGGTACAACTAAGGCTGATAACCCATTTTGCATCTTCTCTATCTTATTTAAAAGCCTGATAGGCAGAGGAGTTAATAGGCCTATTAAGAGCAGATGTTGAAAGAAAGAGAAAAGGTGTCTACCCATCGCAGATATAGTGAAGCCTCACAAGATGAGACTAATCCATTCCGGAAGAACGCTCTTAGGGTGCAATGCTCTTAAGGTGAAATGAGGTTTCCCCTAGGAAACAATGGAAAGTCGGATGATCTGTTCCACGCCCCCAAAAGTATTCACCAAAAAATCATTTTCAACGGAATTTGAGGTAGAAATGATTGTCCCTAACATCT
>JANHZU010001706.1:173631-186325 GCA_032468055.1 Acrochordus granulatus
AATCTGGAGTCTGAAGTCTCGGGAGTTCCATCTCTTGAACGCCTTTCACTTAATTTATGCTGTTTACACAGCAAGAGAGGAGAACTGATGGCTCTGTTGTGAGATTTCCCACGTGAACTCATCGCGGGTGCTCATCTTGTGATCAGGAACATTGACCTGTCGAACACTCTGGCAAGGTCAGTCACATGCAGAGTAACGGAGTAAGCCACATGGCAGTGTACGTAGAACACGTGCGCGCTTGCCGTCTGTATGGCAATGGATTAAACCACGTGGCAGTGTAGGCAGAATGCACGCGTGCTTGCCACCTGTACAGCAATGGAGTAAACCACGTGGCATTTCCTGAACAGGAACTACAGAGCCCGCTGACTGATGCCATGTAAGGTATCGTTCAAAGTTTTCTTGTCTTGTGAGTCGCCGTTTGTCTAGCAGAATAAATTTGATTAAACTTTTTTGCTCATCTTGTGAGAATTTCATCTTGTGAGTTGCTCATCTTGTAAGGTTCCACTGTACATGTAAGCTTAAAGACTGGCTTATATTTTACAACACGGGTGAAAAATTTCATCTCAGAACTCCAGTCTGGAAATATTATATACCATACAGAATTACCAACTATTAAAAACCATTGGTTGTATGGTTGAACTAAAAAAACTTGCTTGTTTTTTCATTTTGATTACAAAATGTATTTTAGTCCTAAGGAAATGAGCTTAGTTGTACATTGTTTTGTTTTATTGTTCTTTTTTTTCCTTCCATTTCTTTCTGATGATCCACTGAACTGATTCTGGATTTTTGGTAATGTAATTATAAGATACTTCTGAAGAAGAATGAAAGAGCAAACAAATTCTAGAATAGTGATCTTTGTAAAACTGTATTTCCTATATTTCATTAAGCCATTTTGAGGTTTGATTTGGTTTAGTGTGTTCTGTACATCTTATTGTTCTGGTGTGTAAAACTATAGTTTATAGGTTAATGGTTGTGTAAATTCAAAATATCATGGCTTATTTAATAAGTTATGATTAAGTAAACCATGCTTTAGATTGACATGGGAGCTAAGCCTAAAATTCTTAAGTGTATGCTGAGTACTTTTACATTCTGTATGTTCAGAATATACCTGTGCCTGAACAATACACAGGTATCTATTTATTTGTGAAGTTAAAAACTGCTTTACTTACGTTATTAAGTATGTTATTACGTATTATTACTTATGTTATTAAATGATGTACATACTTTTTGTGATTCACTTGGATCTATATCGATCTTGAAGGTATTGCAGAATCATACAAGAGTTTTGGATAAAGACAGTGGAAAAACTAGAAGCTATGAATTTCATACTATTAGTTTTAGACCAACAATCTTTTGATCTAAAAATGATACTTAATGGAAGTAATATATTTTTTGTACACTGGAAAAGTATTTTTCCCTTCACACTTCCCAGTTCTTTGTGAAGAGTTCCTAGAGGGAAAATTGCTTTCCTTTTCTTACTGGTACTTTAAATATAATTATGTTTAAAAAAGAAGCCCTAATCAGATTTGAAGAGTCTATCCATCAGTTTATTTGAACTAACACTAACATTTGGTTTATCCATCAGCAACTCAATCCATAGATATCAATGACATGATCTACCTGTCTGTAATTTTACAGAAGTACTTATAAAAACTATGGTCATCAATTACCATTTTGTCAGTGGAGAGATCGATTAAGCCATGGTTTGCTTTTATCAAGGCTTGGAATGTTTTCATTTTCACATCCTATGAATAATAAACCATAGCTAAAAAAACATAATGGCTGGGTCCAATTACTGCTTTAAGACAAATAACAAACAGCATTATATCTTAGTGCAATATATGAATTCCACCAATGTGTAGCACAAACCATTAACATATATAGCAGGAAATAGACATCTCTCATTTGGATAAGTGTAATGTACATGTGTAATGTACTACATGGGTCTTCTCTTGAAGAGCATTTAGAAGCTACAGCTCGTCCAGGACAAGTGGTTTAAGCAAATTTTGGTGTCTCTTGAGATACTCATATCCATGAGCTGGACTGGCTCCAATAGCTTTCCAGCTCCAAGTCAAGATCCTGATTACCATCTATATAAAGCCCTACATAGTATAGGATCATTATATATGCAAGATCACCTATATTTGCACCCAGTTTAGCAGAGAGGCCATGCTCTGGATCCATTTCATTAAACAATGCTATTGTATCGAACCCCAGAGTCATGATTTTTTTGTGACTATGCCTACCATGTGGATTACCATCACCACCAAGATTTGGATGGCACTGACCAGTTAGCCTTCCATAAGGCATTGTAGATCTGGCTGTTTTCCTCGGCATTTTGGCCAGGAACTGAGGTGAGCTTTAGTTTTGGGGTCACTGATTTAACTGAGGGAAATGGAGTTACATTGTTATCATGGATTTAATCTTTGTGTGCAACCCTGAGTCGCTGCTATGAGATAGATGGGTCTATAAATAAATAATACTTTCTGTTTCATATTTAGGATTCAGCATTCCTAAATCAATGTGGCAGCAAAGTCAAATTTTTCATTCATATTGAGCAAAATACAAATATAAATATCATATTGGACTAGATTTTATTTGGAAACCAATAGCCACAAATGCCTCAGCTCTTTATTGTCCAAAAGAAAAATCACAGTGTCCAGTTGTCCAGGAACTAAACTTTCCTTTTGCCTTGAAACAACTGGAGCTGCCTTGCTTTGCACCTGAATAGGATTTAGTTTGCAGGAAAACTAAACTGTTACAAGTAGATGAAGCAGTCCAGGTTTATTTTAAATCATATATACACATGGACACATAATACATATGCATATTGGCTAAGTTGATATAAAAACTATTGTTTAATCTTAGCTTATTGAAAGGCCACAGTAATTGCGGTTTTTTGTCACACAGTTTTATGGCTACATCTGCCATTTTATTTAATGCCTAGTTCATTTACAGGGTGATGAATGTAACTCTAAATTGGGTTCACACACATGAAATCATTTATTTTAACTATTGTCTGTTGAAGAAGCATTGTTCAAAACATTAAATTTGTAAATAGTAATGATTTGCTGGATTTAAACATAACTTCTCTAAGGATGCAAGGACCCAACTTATTTGGTGAAATAATGAAGCAATTCTGATTTATTTACAACTTCTATCCACCCATGATGATTTAGTGTCCTTGAAAATGGCAAAAATTTGTTGTATTATCTATAAAACTCATCATGCTTTGATGATGTAATTAAAATGTTTGTATTTTATTTGAAACAAGTTATTCATTTAGTTTGTTAATCTGCAAAATTCTGATCAGTGACTACAATAAAGATCTATGTTATGCTTAAATAGCACATTAACCCAAAATCAAACAAATTATGGTGATGTCTGAATTCACTCTGCTTGGAAGCAGGGATTTGGTGTAGCTACTATTGGGTGGAACATCCAAAGCTACTGCAAACCTAGGCTGTTTAGCTTAATGAACATAGTGAGTCAACATATCTGAGGAATACTATGTCAGGCAAGGCTTGATTATGTCAACTGGTAGCAGCTCTAGAAGGAATCTGGAGTTGCCAGGAATTGACCATAGCTCCTTTCTCAAAGAATATACAAGAATGCCAAGCAATGGATGATCCTTCTGGAAACTGTTTGTTCTGCCTATTACTTCTCTACTTGTCCTTCTGCCATTTTATCATAATGTCTCCATCTATGTTGCTGCATAAAAGGAAAGTCAGGTCCTCCCTTGATTTTCTGAGTAGGGAGCAGGAGGAATTTGAAGACATCCTCCCAGAAAGCTAGAAGGGTAAAATAAGGAGAACATAGTGAAAACAAGAAGGGCGACGCAAGCTATGAAGATCTGAGTCTGGAGAAAGACTGCAGAGATGGCTTTTTGGAGCTGCCCCCTCTTTGCAGTGCTCCATTTGTAAAGCATACTTCCAATTACAATGCTTTTCTTACCTGCTTCTGGAAATGCTTTTTCTCTTTAACCATCCTTGCAATCCATTGCTCAACAGAAATTCTAAAAGTCCAAAGTAAATTCCAACATTTCTAGACATCTGGAAAACAGCTCTGGCTGAAACCCTGAAGATGTTCTAAGCCAACACAATATAAAGTTAAGTTAAATTGTTTCCCAAATTCTACCCATTTCATTCTACTTGCTAGTTCTCCTCCTCCTGTCATTATTTTGATTTTGTGCTGGAAAAGTAAGAGAACCAACTGAATATGCTGCTGTTACTTTTCTGGGATTTTCTGCAATATCTACTTGAATTAATATTATTGAATGGGGCAGCCACTGACTTTCCTTTAGGAAGATATCTCCATCACAGTCCCTTGGCTGGAAAATGTTAGGATGCATTACATTTTTCAACTTCCTGAATGTTAGTCTTGCTTCTACCAGGTGATAAGAAAGATTTAGGGTTGAAATTGAAAAACTACAATTCCTGTTTTGATATTTTGCCTCTGCCATAAACCCACAATAGGACTATAGGCAAATTACTAGGTTTCATCCTTCATTCACCATCTACAATACTAACATTTGCAGACTTATGATAAATCTGTAAAAGTACTGTATGATGTACCTGAAACCCTTTATGCACTTACAAGCACTATAGAAATGTTACATATTCTGTCTTTAAAAGCCTTTAGTGTTAGGTTGGTTTGTTTGTTTTTTGCATAGAATGAGGTTGCATCAAGAAAAAAGAAAGTTTAGGGGGTTTTATCAAATGGTACCAACAGTCTATTGCTAGTAAAATCTGTACTTAGTATTAATGAACAAACACAAGAAGTGTGTGTGTTTTGGGAAACATTTTTATTGTTTATACTTTCTGACATATAGGCAGTCCTAGGGTTACAGCAGTAATTGAGACTGGGATTGCCATCACTAAGCAATGCAGACATAAAGTGCAAAGACAATTCTGGCAGTCTTGGTTGTTATCATTAAGCATGGTCCATGTGGATTGTGAAGTGAGGACCTTGTGTGACCACAGTTTTCAACTTCCTGCCAGCTTCCCCATTGACTTTGCTTGTGGGAAACTGGCAGGAAACATTGGAAATAATTATCACATGATCACGAGGATACTGTGATGGACAGAACTCCAAGGACTAGTTGTGAATCTACCTTCAGTAACTGATAGGCCACAGTACAAACTTATGGCTATGAATCAGAAATGGCTACTGTTACAAGGACCCATAAAAGACCAGAAGTAAATAATTGTTGTAAACTATGGTGTCCTATCAAGAGGGGAAATCAAGAAGATAACATAAATCACCTTTAATAAATCATAAATTCATCTGCAGCCAATGAATTAGATTTATTATATTTCTTGAGGCTAATTGATAAGCTGAAAGAAACAGCTAAAAACAAGACATCCCCTCTTCAAATTAGCACAGTCAGTGAAATAATATGAATGTGCTGTTGAAAGAAAGAAACCTCTAGAATCCTACTGAGCATGTCTAAAGGCTAAAATAGCTCTTGGAACCCAGCCAGGGGTTGAAAGATCTGTTTTCTTCCCCACTCTATCTCCCATCTGGATGGTAATTCTTTTTTAAGCTTTAAATAGTTTGAGTTTTCCATTAAAGTAGTCTCACCCCATTGGAATAAAAAGAATAATGACAAAAACCGTAAATAACCTTTTGCTATGTTTTTATCCCTGTTTTTCCCTTCATGTCTATATTTTTTAACATAAGTTATCTGTTTTTTTTTGTTTTAGACAACTTTGGCTCATATCATAGCAAACAACAGTAAGAAGAATGGAACACGGTTTGTGACACTGTCAGCCACAAGTGCCAAAACCAGTGATGTGCGAGATGTCATTTCCCAAGCCCAAAATGAAAAGAGACTCTGCAAGAGAAAGACTATCCTATTTATAGACGAGATACACCGTTTCAATAAATCCCAACAGGTATTAACTTTTCAGTATGCTCTCAGAAAACTGGTATATTACAGTGAAGTCATTAAGTGAATGTGCTTGAGCAATGGTTTAACAGTTGAGATATACTTTTTCTTAAGGGGTTCTGGAAGTGTACTTAGAGAATTGTCCAATTTTACCCTATTTGCCCTCTAAAGACGAACAAGGTAAAGAGAGAGTGCCTGGCCCAAGGTCACTTAGTTAGCAGAGCTTTGTGCCAAGGAGTCCCCAGTTTAAGTCCCTACACTTGATCTGTTATATCATGCTGGCATAATATATGTTTACATGCATTTTGCCTTGAGATTAGAAATCCATTTTTAACTACCCTTAAACATCAATATTGATACAATGTTACCACACTGATATGACTGCCATGTTGAGATTTGGTATTGCTGTCTTAACAAGCAAGTTTGGGATTAAGAATTTGGCAGTCAGTTCCATTTTTAGCATATCTTCCTATCCACTAGTAAAGAGCAGAAACATCTTTTCCTAGCCAGGCGAGGTTATGGAGAGACAGAGCATTAAAGCCATCATATAATTTGGCTTATAACTTTTTAGAATTTTAGTTTTACAGCTAAAAAAGAATGCTAGGACTTTCTGGAGATGAACTGATTATGTGCCATCAAGTCGTTGCCGACTCTTAATGACCACATAGATAAATAATTATAGATTGGAGATGAATACATATTAGAAATTCTCTTAAACATATATGCCCTGAAATAAGGCTGTGGTGAATTTTCCATATATTCATTGTGTTATATAATAGCAAAATGTACCTGGTGCTTTACAGTCTTTGAATAATCTAAGGAGAATGATTGAAGACTTACCATTACATCCTTAATTTCCCCAAAACAATGAAACCTAAATTATAGAAACATATTGCTATCAATAACATACACAACAAATATTATTGTATCGTAGAAATTATCTCATTTATAATGAATGATCCACTTTATTAGATCCATATACACAAAAGCTAAAATTATAAGACTTAACAGGCTTTCTGCACAAACTCTTAATTTTTAGCTTGATATGATAAGGGTAGAAGTGGTTGTCTGTAATATATATATTAACAAAGCTTTTATCCTACTAAACAGATGAGCTGTCAGTATACTCACATGGGATGTCTGCAGTTGTCATTGATTGTGACCAATTGTTTCTGTTTTCCTCCCATATCCAGGACACTTTTCTTCCTCACGTTGAGTGCGGAACCATAACCCTGATTGGGGCAACCACAGAAAATCCTTCCTTCCAGATCAATTCAGCTCTGCTGAGTCGGTGCCGTGTTATTGTTCTTGAGAAACTCTCAGTTGAAGCAGTGGAGGCTATTCTGATGCGAGCTATCAAGTCCTTAGGGATCCAGATTGTGAGCCAACATGAGAAACTCACCAGCTCTGTGTGTGCCAACAACAGCAAAGGCTCTGAGTAAGTATGCTTTGTAACTGCAATGTGTTAACATACACCACCAAGGAATCTAGTGACAGACTGCCAAAGCAGAAGGGAGGAAGAACTTATGGAGTGGGGAGGAGGAAGAATGCAAAAACCAAACTATTTTAATAGCAAAGGAAAGGGGTTGTGTTGAACATAAGTAGTAGAAGAAAGCAATGTAAAGCCAAAATAAAAATTTTATCCTAATTCTGTAACGTCTGTTTTGATTATTGGACATTTTCATTTGACAGCAGCTGTGTATTGTCTTTAGATTTCTAATTAATTTCTGTGCAGCAATTTTTGTTCATTGCAAGTTTATCACAATACACCAAAATGCTGGCCAATTGAACCCTCTCTGATTTTCTTTGATCCTATTGATCAGAAATTCCTCTATATCCTGGGAACCTTATTAAAAACACAGAAAGAAAAAAAATCACTTTCCCATAAAGATACATTCCCCTTCCGAAAATGTCATCAAAGGATTCAGGTAAATGTTTAAAAGCAATTCAGAATTGTTCTCAAGTGAAATATGAATCCTGTGTGAGATTTTGCTTTCATCCTATTTCAAAAATCTAAATGTTAATATGAATGCTATTGCTGATTGGAAATATAAGTTTATGAATCAGAGGTACGTCTAATAAATTATATAACATAGTCAGTGTGATCAGCATGGGTTTGGACAGACTCTGGGAGCAGTACAGGACGTACAGGACAGTAGAGTAGACGTAGAGGCCTGGCATGCTGCAGTCCATGGGGTTGTGAAGAGTTGTACATGACTACGCGACTGAAGAACAACAAAATATTACAACTTCCTCAGTGCAAAAACACTGTTTGGTTTGTTTTGTTTAGTGAAGTGGGCTCAAGGAACCTGCACAGGTATCAAATGCCACACAGGTGTCAAATGTCAATTCCTAGCTTTAAATGTGGATTCCAGTTTATAGGGCATTATTTATTTTTAAGTCTTACTGCTTCAGCTAATTCGTGTTGATTTTTTGGAGCTAAAGCACTATTAATTGTTTTTTAATGTCTATTAAATATCATTGTCTTCACAGTAGTCAATATATCAGGTAATATTAATATCTTAATCAAGTTTCTTGATTTCAGTGAAGCCTCTTGAAAAAACATACAGTTTTTCTCTAACAATTAAGAAAAACCATAAGCTTCTTAGTAGATTGCATAATTTAGGGGAACAGGAATGTTGTATTTGTAAGACTTTAATGTTGCAGCAGCGGGTTATGAGCTGGAGAAAAAGTGACATTGCTTGTCAGGCTTAATATAATGTCGCAGCTGCATTTACAGCGACTCTTTGGCTGAGTTTGGGTGGCTTTTGTTCCTGAATGGAATGTAGATAATAGAAACTATTGTTGCTCCTTCTGTTCAGGGTTTTGTGTTTCACTATTCTTTTTGTGCTTGTGTGTATTTCTGAGCATATGCTAAATAAATATGATTTAAATTGGTCATGCCCAAGCTTCCAGCTTGAAGGATTGGTGACCCTTTCTACTCTAATTGGGGTCTCCCAATTAGAGCTTTAGTAGAAGATATACATTTTCCCCATCTCATTTCTCAAAAGAAAAGCTTTTTAGTGAACTGGTCATTGCTGTGTGGTCTTCAAGCATGCTTTATGTCCGTGTATATTTATGTTACCCCAGCTCCACCCATTGGATAAACATGAATAAATTGAAGCACAAAAAGATGAAGAGTCTTACTCAAGGTTATATAATCAGTAAAACAGTGATGAAAAATGACAAAACAGTTATATCAGAGCCATCTTGCTATGACTGCGTTATACAATTTTGGAAGTATTTAAAAGTCTATCTGGTAAGCCAATTATGGAAGGTTGGCTGCCATACCATTATTATATCTAAAGAAGTTCTCATTTGTAATCACTGTATGTTACTGTAAGTGAACATACTGTTGGCTGCATTTATAATTTAATGCCAACTCATTTTTTGCAAGTTTCCCAGTGTATCCTCTTGGCTAACATGCATACATGAAATGGTCTTAAAGGAGTTTTCATATTTTTCTAAATTAATTTTATAACAGTTTAAGCTTTGTTGTTGATGCATTGGAATCTAGCAAGCACTTCTAACCTTCCAGAAAGTTTGAAAACCTGGTTCTTCCCTCAAGCGTTAGAGTAAGGTAGGGCTGGATCACAGCCATTACAAATGTGCATTAGTTAAGGAGCGTTGGTTGGGGCACCAGTATTCTTTCTTTTCTTTTTTTGTATTTTGGTTTTACTGTTCAGATGGGTTTTATTATGATTTTGTGAGCCACCTAGGGTTATGGTGCATAAGATGGGTAGCAATACAACTCATAGAGAGATAGACCACATTTAATTGCAGTCAAGATAGCTGATAGTATTCAGTATATTCATTCCCTATCCCTTCCTGAGAAAACCAAATAAATTCTGCTATACATAATATCAAATATTATGATGGAAATAAATTATGTTAATGAAACCAGTCTACATAGATTAGGTTCTTTTTAGTGTGCTTCATTCTCAAGAGTCATGGTTTAAAAATACAGTAATTCAGATGAGTTTGATATAAAGAAATAATTGTAGGGAACTTCACTTTCATGAAGTTAGGGAGAAGAAGGAAAATATCAGAAGATGTCTTGTCAGGACATGCTCTCAGCATTTTAATATTGATGTTACAGTGTATTGTGATATTTTAGTAGATTTTTTTTAGCACTGTGATTTTATTGTTGTCTAGATTTATATTATAAACAGCCATGGATTGGTTTTGGAGCAAGTTGGTTAGAAATTCAAAAAATAAAGAAGAAAGGTCAGAAGCCTTCACAGCAGTTAATTATCAGTGTCCTCTCCACAGTTAAAAAGGCTAGGAAGTGTGTGCTGTAAGCTCACCTTGTGGTAAGCATCAAACTCTTATACTGTTGTGCCCATAGATGTAGCATTGTATTATCTATAATATATATGTCACAATCAACATTCTCAGTACAGTGTGCATCTCAGGATATAAGGTGGGATAGAAAATAAAGACAAAAAGGGTACACACATTAAACAGCTCTTATAATAAAATGAGTCAGACATGACAAAGGAACCAGAAATAATGAAAAATGTTTGTATGTAGCCAGGTAGTTTTTAAAGTTTTTGTGAATTCTTTTTTCCTGGACTATTCACAGTGCTTTTTTTTTGGTCAATGTCTTAATGAGACCAATCTGTAAACCAGACAAAGAATAGAAACTATTAGAGGTGAAATTATTTATATAAAGGAGAGACTGAGTTCCTAGGGAAATGCCGTCCTAATTTCAGAGTGGGCACAAATTCTAATTTTTATGTTCAGGTCCATTGTGGATAAAAATTCAGATTTGAGCATAAAGCTCAGTGGTTGATTTAGAACAGATAATTCTCTTACAGGACAGAGCTATACCTGTCTTTGGTTGGCAACTGTTTTCAGCACAGGTCTCCTCGAGACAATCCAAAATGATTGTGCATCAGTTCAGGAGTGATTTTCATGATTTACCTCCTGCAGCTCCTCTCTCCTAGATAGTTTCTGAATTCAAACAAGAAAAACGAGGTTAACAAGAAAATCGTAAAAGTGGTAGGCACAGAAAGAGTGTGACTTTCAACTCTTTTGCAGTAGAAACCATCACTCTTCATCTATTTGCGATCAGGATATTGGAAAAACTCTGGGTCAGTTATTATCTAACATATTGTAGTTCTATCCTTGGGCTAAGTTTCCTCATAGAATTGTTGTGAAGTTTAAGTGAATCCCTTATATTTTAAACTGAACTTTCTGGAGAATATGATGCAAATATCTGATTAGGAATAGAAATGTACTTTGTCCCTGTTTTATTATGAATGTCATTGTGGCTCCACACTAACATATCTTTAGTATACACTAAAGATAATTATTTGTATTACTCAGTAATGTATGAAGATGGGCATAAACACTTACTGTTTCAATGGCAATCCATTGAATTGGATTACTTTCACTGAAAATTTTATTTATTTAGATGAATACCATCAATTTTCCAAATAATGCATCCATTAATTTGTGCATTAGCTATGTTTTTCCTGTCCTTTTAGTTGACATTCCTCTCGGAGGTCAGCCAGTGCTAGGTCCTGGGGTGTCCTTTCTGTCTGTGTGTATATTTTTGTCTCTGAGTATCACTGATTACAGGGTACAGGCAGCAAGACTTGGTGTTCAAGATGTCCTGTGTTTAATTTTGGAGACTGGCAAAAATACATAATTGTGCAAGTGAAAGCTGAGAGTGGAGAAAACCTCAACAGAAGCTCAAAACTAGATTAGAATCTCGTTTTAATTGTTACTTCATATATGTAGAAAGAGCTGAAGTAGAGTTTGAAATGTTTGAAATGATAAGAAAAGTTAATAAAGCTTCATGTTTATATTATGCTTGTTGAGAAAGTTCTCTGAGTTTTAAATCTTTCAGAATTTGGCATCATGTAGGGTTGCCTCGCATCTTATTTATTTTTAACCTGCATTTTATAGTAGACAATCAGCAACACACATGTGCACGCAAATGAGCAACTTTTCTTCTAGAGGGAGCTCGGAAATGGTGTGCATGATTTCTAGATTTAGGTCAGTCAATTAACGTCTACAAGATAGTATGAAGTCGCTTTTCAGAATGAGATGGACAGCATATAAATTTAACATATAAATAAATGGAAGCCATTAAAATATTCCTTTACAGTATTTTGCCTCTATATCTGCATGAATGATTCATCTGCATGTATGTTGTTTTTCCCCTTTATTAGGTCTATTAATTGTTCTGTAATTATTCTTCAGAATATACATGTCAGCCCTCCTGGTTAAACCAGATAGGAAACAAGACTAGATGAACTAACTCTACTTGATTGTCAGGCTACATTAACAGAATCTTGCAAGCACTTTTAACTGCTTTCTAAGTTTCTTTTCCTAGCCATTAAGCCACTGGGGACTCCCCTCTTTCTTGTCTGATTGTTTCCTAGCATCTCTTCTCCTCATTCCCCAAGGTCATTCTCACATTCCATTACATCATGCCAACCAAAGAGAGGCATCAAAGTTCAGAAGCTAAGCTTGTTCTTTTTTGTGAACAAATTCTTTAATATCTCCAGTTTAAACGCATCTCATTAGTGACTTCCAAGAAACATAGAGGTTTTCTACAGTTGCCCATAATTCCTACTCCTCCAGTTGTCTATCTCTCCCTGATTTACCAAAGTGGCAGCTACTGATGTTACTGTAAGGTTCAACAATCATAAAGTCATCTTTGCAGGTCCAGCATTTATAAAAGGCAACTCAGTGCAAAACCCAGAACATCAGATTATTTTAGGTAAGATCTGAAATTACTTTTGCTAAAGCTGCATTTTTCTGGTTTGGAAATTCTGGGAGTTGAAATCC
>JANHZU010001706.1:195697-215547 GCA_032468055.1 Acrochordus granulatus
CTACCTCAAATTGCGTTGAAAATGATTTTTTGGTGAATATTTTTGGGGGCGTGGAACGGATTATCTGACTTTCCATTTTCCATTGAATTTCGCGCTAAGAGCGTTCTTCCGGAACGGATTAATCTCATCTTGTGAGGCACCACTGTATATTATTAATTATATAATGGTCATGTATGTATTAATATATTATAAATATAATAATGATGATGTGCTGAAAGGCAATCAAGCTTTATTGCCCAACATGTTTATTTTGTTATGTGAAAACACTATTGTCTCCTGCATCCTTTCCCCCAAAGCCCCTCCCTTCTGTTAGAAACTTAATACCCTGTTTAAATTGGCTGTGTGTAACCTTGCTATGTGTTCTCATCTCCCCCCACCACCTTTTTAGAAATGTATGTATTTCCTGACCATTCTTTTTCACTTTTAGATGGACTGAAAATTCCTTCTGGATAGAAGATGAAACTTCTCCAATAACATCTTGTAATTAATGTCCAATTACCTTTTAAAGGAACTTTACAAAAAATTTTCAATTTTCAATTACAACAAAACCAGATGGGAAGGAAAAACAACTCTCAAAATCTAAAGGGGGTTTCAATCAATCTCCCCACCCAAAGGTCTGGACAATGGTCTGGTCTTCAGGGTCCTTCAAAACAAATAGTGGGGACTATTTGAAACTTAGTAAAGGTTTCCCCTGCCAGTCATGACCAACCCTACAGGCAGTGCTCATCTCTGTTTCATAGCTGAAGAATCAGCGTTGTCCAAAGACACTTCCAGGTTCATGTGGCCAGCTGACTATACACTGAGGTGCATGGAATACTGTTACCTTTTCCACTGAAGGGGGTATCTCTTTATCTATTTGCATTTTGCATGCTTTCAAGCTGCTAGGTTAGCAGTAGCTGGGGTAGGAACAAGAGAGCATCCTGTTATGCAGTGGTGCTTGGTCTCAAATTCAAGCTGCTGACCATCCAGCCAACAAGCCCAGCTTCTTAACTGCTCAGCCACTGCACTCCCTTTGAATATTGAAGGAAATCTAATTTCAGAGAGCAGGCATGCACACTTCTGGGATTCCAACAGAAGACACTGTTTAATCAAAATAACACCAAGAGTTCACCAACTGTGCCAGATTGTATTGGTTGGGAGGATACTATAGGAGATGGGCATCCCTAAAGTAACCAAGCCCTATGCCTTGTAGGGCTTTTTAGATAATGACAGGATCCTGGATTGTATCTAAAAGCAAACTGGTAATCAGGGCAGGTTGCAGAGCACAGATATTACATGTCCACATCCACAGCAAGGTATCACTGCATGCACCGCTGCATTCTGCATCAGTTAAAGCTTCCAAGTGGTCTTCAAGGACGGTCCCATGGCACTCTTTTGAGTTTCAACTGCCTCTGTGCCCCTCCCCAGTTGCTATTAGCTGAAAAATGATACTTTACCATCCCCACTGTTTATAAATATAAACTGTATTATTTAGAGACAAACTATTCATAGTAAATAAAAATGATTAAATCTATGCAAACAAGAAATTAGAATAAGATGTGTGGTTACAAGATATTCATAAGGGCTGGTAGTTAAGGTTGTCTGGCCCCCTAAAAATATGGTATGCTTCTTGGAGGGGTGTCATATGGTCCACACTGAGAACCACTCATTTAGGAGGTCATGTGACTTCTAGATTTTGCCTGAAGCACCTAAAATGATCCTTCATTACTAATAATAAAGGTGGAATATATATAAAATAAAATAAAGATCAGCTACTTTTCTATTTAACATATGAAGCACTGTTATGGTATAATGAAAATGATATTCTTGCTGAAAAGTTTCCACTGAGAAACACAACAAAGGGAAACAACATGAAAAGGCATTGTCATTCCTGGCTGTTCACAACCTGGATGGAGAAACAAACATGTCTCACTTTCTGACTTCATAGATAAATTGCCTTAGATGCAGCTATGTCATGCTGATGAATGTCTGATTAATTTTACATCTCTTTTTTGATGGAAAAGATATGCATTCATGGATAGTCATACAGAGTATCCTAGAATACATCTGATATACACAATGGGAGGCAGCTGTGGGTCCCTCAAACATGCAAGTCCATAGCATTTAGCAGAAATTTTTACTGTGGCTAGGTTTGTATGTCCTAAATTTAAAAATAGGCAGTTGTGGTTTGCTCAGCACATCATATGAGCTTAGTCAGTGTAGTTTCATAAACAATTTATTGCTTGTTCTGAGAGTATGTTTTTTTAATTCGCCTCTGTTAAAGAAGCTGCAGCTTAGTGCAGTGTACAAGCAAAAGCCTGTTGTCATATATTGTGTGTTCACTACTGCTTAGTATTGCTTACTTAGGACCTACCATTCCATCCCGATTCTCGAACTGTGGACCAGAAAATTACATGCAACTGAATTGGGTAGATGAGTGTACATTTTTTTAAAAACTTGTTCAGGCTTGGATCAGGAATTTTCCAACTTGGAAAGCTAGAGTAATCAAAACTTTTTGCTCTTCATTTTGCTTTTGATCTCAGAGCGGCTGTCTTGCAGTTTGACTTGATGTGCCACCAAATCAGTGTTGACTCTTAGTGACCAGGTAGATATTTTTTGCCAGGATATGCAAAGTTTAAATTGGTGTGAAATACAGATTAAAATTTAATTATTAAATGTGTTTTATTTTTTGCCAAACCCTAACAGCAATGGAAGTGGGGGGGGATGTTGTGGGGGTGGGGAGGTGTCAGAAGTTCAGAAGGGAGCCATGGGGCTGCCCTTGAAGATTCCTGGAAGCTTCGACTAATCCAGAATGCCACAGTACATACAAAGATGAGATGCCTTGATGTGCCCATGTAATGACTCTGCTCTGCATACCACACTGATTGTCATTTTGCTTCCAGGTACAATTCAAGGTCCTGTCATTACCTTAAAAGCCCTACAAGGCATAGGGCCTGGTTGCTTTAGGGACTGCCTATCGATCTCCAATAATATCCTCCTCAAAGTTTCAACTGGTCTGTCATTTTAGAAAGCTGGGGTACTGCAAAATGTGAGCATCAGGGCACCATATACCTCGTACTTGCCTCTTATAACATTTTAAGAGGAGACATGAGGTGGATCAGACCCAAGATCTCCTGGACGCAGATCAGACCTTACTTCTGAGGCAGCTTTCCCAGACCTTTGACTGCTTGCCGCCGGTTTGGAATCTGATATCCATCCCACTCAGCCACTATCAAATCGGGAAGGCTGTTCAGCGCCAGAGCATGAAAACACCCGTTCTGCTATGAAACAGGCTAGCATGATAAACCTCGATGGCTGTTCCTCGGCTTATTTATTTATATGCCACCGAAATCTGGAGACTCTCAGTGGCTGACAACACTAAAAAACAATTCATTTAAAAAAATCATTTAAAATAATAATAAAAATATTGCTTGCATGCCGAGCAATGGCAGCACGTTACTAAGAATAATAATCATCTTTATTGTCATTGCACTATGTACAACGAAATTACAAAATGCCACCCAGGCAGTGCATCATAGTTTCACAGAAACTATGAGATACAAAACGAACAAAACAAAAAGTGCAGACATCATAAAAACTATCACACACAACCACATACTCTCCACGTCCGTTATGCAGTCCCCACTGAACATCAAACGTGAAAATATGACATTTCACATCAAAGATAATGTTATACAACGAATCTGAATATTGCACACTTCGACTGAATTTAGTGTGATTACTGCTGTTGGGTAAAAACTGTTTTTAAATCTACAGTATTTTGTCCTTGTTCTGATGCTTCTGACTGGATTCGCCTGTCTCCCTACGCCCTCGTTTCGCTTAATTAATCACGTCTGACTAACCAAGCCGCAATGGGCTTCGTAGAGCGCGCTAAGCCGTGGACTCTACTCAAAACCGACTAGCCCTATTTCAGCTTGGCTAGCACGAAATACAAAGGCAGCCTCGACCACCAGGCCGGGCGCCAAAAGGTGCCAGCACCGCAAACGGGAAAAGCTCCGCGGCTCTGAGGCACCCCCTCACGGTCGCTTGTTCTCGCCTTTCCTCCTTCCTTCCACGTGATCTGTAGTCAAAGGAGGGTCCGGCTTTCGTTTCTCGCGGCTCGAAAACCGGATTCTTTAGCGAGAGTTTCTCGGGGCGTACGCGCAAACCCCTTGTGCTCGTCCCGCCAACGGAAAGACCCCTGTAAGTCAAGCCAGCTGGAAAGTGGGTAGAGAAGAGTAAGGAAGGGCCTGGCGGGTGGGTAAATTGATTGTGGTTTCCCTACCCACATACAACGTGAAAGTGAAACTAAAAGAGGTTTCCCCGTTAGGATGGTGACGGTGGGGATTTTTGTTACAAAACCAAGCGACCGGGTCAGAAGCGTTCGTTTGAGATGTAAGGCGGAACTGTATCAAGCGCCCCGCTGCTCGCTTCCCCCGGTGCTTGAATTCTGCTCCGGCACTTAGCACAACTTCGCTGATTTCGAAAAGGAAGTAGCGTCGGTCCGGTTAGTATAAGCGAGGGCATAATCCGATACTTCTGATCTTTTGTGGGTCCTTAGAAGCCGAAAAAAATTTCTAGGACAAGGGAGTCCAATCTTGGCCGCTATAGAATGGGCGGACTTCAACTCCCAGAATTCCTCAGCCAACTATGAATTTGGTGGACTTGAAGTCCGCACATGTTAAGTTGCCAAGGTTGGACATGCCTATCCTAGAAGAGGGGCTTGCCAGAGATTTCCACGCTGGTTCAAAAGTTGGGGTCGAGTCGCATTCGACAGAACCTTAATATGGAGATCTGAAGTTTGCAGACAGACACGTGGGTTGATTTAAATTCTGGAGGCCTTTCTCACTGCCGACCTGTCCATGAAACTCCACAGCACAAATTTCGTGGGTAAAATTAAGAAGGCTTAAGCGTGTTTTGTTCACAGATCGGGAATGAGATGGAAGAAAATAATTCAAACACAGTAGGAAAGAAAATTGACAGTACATGTTTGTGCCATGGCTAGATACAAGGGAAGAAAGATCCATACTCACCTACTGGATTTTAGGGGCAGCACATACATTTAAAAAATAAGTAGCAAGGAAGATTGGATCTATGCTGCTGCTTTCTAGCCAGTATTTTCTGACTTAGTGATTTCCAGTTGTGATGGGATAACAACGTGCTGCTTTCATGCTGACTAGAAATTCTGGTAGTGGAGACCCCACATATCTAATGATCCATCAGGTTCGAGAGCTGGCTTACAGATGAGCATAAGTGGTTTATGGAATTAGCATGCTGTGTGAACCTAGCCAGTGGTGGTATATTCAACAAATGATGAACAAAACAAGCTTTCTGTAATGGCAGTTTTGCCCTTTTGTTTTTACATAAAATATGAGGAAGAATGAATATGTGTATGTATTACTAAAGAATTATATCTGACAGGATCCATAGGAGATGAGCTTTTTCTGCCATGGTACCCACACTCTGGAACATTGTTTCCCTGAAGTGCATTCATCTTTATTAGCTTCTGGAAAGCCTTTAAAACATGGTTTTTCCACAGTCTTGGGAATCCGATGGGAATAGGGAGCCTGCAAGATTATTCTATACTGCTAGGATATTAATCCATTCTGCAGTCTTAATTCTATTTATGTTTAGTTTTATTGTTGCCATCCAGAGTCATGTTTGTGAGATGAGCAGCTATATAAATTTGCTAAATAATAATAACATGATATATATAGTACAGCACAGGGGAAGAAAATGGAGAAGCTCTATACAGTCAGTAAAAACAAGACCTGGAGCTGATTGTGGCTCAGATCATGAGCTGCTTATTGCAAAATTTAGGCTAAAATTAAAGAAAGTAGGGAAAACCACTATGTCACCTCCACCTCCTGTTCCTAGTGTATCTCAGATTTGCCAAGCATGGCAGACAGAAAACTTTTGGTGGAGCTCCAGAAAGTCAGGGAAGGGGTTCTGCTGGACGTATGAGTGATTGTCTTTTCTGGTGATCTGTGGTGGACCAGGCTGTGATCATGAACTCCTTGGCCACTTCTGCCCATGGAAATCGAAAGCCTTTGATTCCATAATGCCATAATGCAAAAGAGATGGGGAATAACATGCACATCACCGTCAGCTTCAAAAGCATATGAGCTGCGTTAAGTAGACCCAGTAATATAAGGTGTCCACTTTCTAAATATCTCTCAGGGAATATTCTAGGGATAGGGACCATTTGGAACACTCTTTTACCACTTCCTA
Source organism: Acrochordus granulatus (assembly GCA_032468055.1). Lineage (NCBI taxonomy): Eukaryota > Metazoa > Chordata > Lepidosauria > Squamata > Acrochordidae > Acrochordus > Acrochordus granulatus. The sequence continues at coordinate 201,908 of JANHZU010001706.1, forward strand.
ATATGTCTGTGAGTTGAGTTTTCATTAGACTTGTTATGTCAGCCCAAAATACCTTTAACCAAATTAAAAACTACTGACTGGATCCTTTATTAACCATTGCACAAAAAAACCCCACCCATTTTGCAGTATTAATTATTGCACACTATTTTGTTTTCTCTTTTATCAATTCCTGAAATTGGTATTTTATAGCAGCGTTATGACAAATAAAAGTAAAGGCTTGACTAATGTGTAGTCCCAAGAAAAGATAAAATTATATTTCTTATTTGAAAAAAAATCTCACCTTCAGTCTGCTTTTCAACCCACTGGTTAATTTCTTTTCTTTTCCTTGTCTGGAGCATTGAAAAGTCCACTAGATAATTCAGCTCTGTACAAATTCCAAGTGCTACTCAAGAAATCCAAGCAAAATTATAAATAACAGCAATCATCATCTTCAGTTAACTAGAGATCCAATTATTCATCCTACTCTTGGTTGACAGCCTTTGCTTTCATCATTTATTATGCTCCAGAATCCCAGTTTTTAACTGTGCATTTAAGCACTGATTATATTAAGCACTGATTAATTAGCATAATGAAGACACAACTCTTTCAAAAAGACTGGCATAGTTTGTGTTGAAGTTCTCCAATTTCATTGTCATAACAACATGAAAAACACAACTAGCCTGAAGAAAGAGTGAATTATTCAAAGTGAGATCTTAAATCTAGGCCTCTCGTTCTTCAGTACTTTAACCACAATACCAGATTAACACCACTTGTTAGACTAAAATGTAACTGTAAGGCTGCCTTCATACATTTCATTGCTCAATAATATAAACTATATATTTCATAGCTGTGATAGAATCTGCTCCTGGACAAGTGTTGGAGGAATTGTGTGTGTGGATGGCAACAGAGGGCTTTCCCAAAGAGAGGCCCTGATTAAGAGACTGCATGGCCCAAGTTGAAGCGGAGAGAGGAAAAGAGGTTGAGGAAAGCCATATCCTACAATCTCTCAGGATATATCAAGCAGATTAGAAAAAGGTTATAGCTTTACTTTGGCAAAATTCTATTAGATTTAGCAGATAAAGGATTGGACTTGATTGGATTTTGCTATGTTGCCTTTGGACTTAGGCTGACATCAGCAGATCTAATTAAAATGATTTAAAGAGTCACTTACAGCAAAGAAGAACTGTATTGATGAATATTATAGTCTAATAAAATTTGAAGTTGACCTGTTAGGCCTCTCTGATGACACATAAGAGGTTGATGTTCCTTTATTTAGCACTCTACTTACAGATAAAAAGGTGTAAGTTTTTTCTCTCCATACAACCTATCAGCAAGCTTAAGAATATAGGGTGCATCGCTCTGGTTCATCTCAGGATTGAGTGAAATATTGAACAAAGGTCTTCAACAGCTTCAAAATGAAGTGTCTGCATGGAAGAGATACTGTATGTCCTAATTTAGAACCAGTAAAACCAGTGAAATGAAAGTTCAAAAATAATTTTGTCTAGGAACAACGGAGACATTTCAGAAACCTACAGATTCTCAACTAGAGAGGCACATACCAGCACTACTGGACCATTCTCTGCAATTTTAGGTTTCCTTTTAAAAGAGGCACATATTTAAGATTAATACTATGGGCTACATGTATCCAAAGGAAAAATTAGGGATTTACCAAAGCCTGAATCTGTTTTCTGTACAGTGGAAGCTCAGATTGCGAACATAATTCGTTCCGGAAGAATGCCCCTAATCCGAATTGCTCTTAAACCAAAGTGAAGTTTCCCATAGGAAACAATGTAAAATTGGATGATCCATTCCATTCCCCCAAAAATATTCATAAAAAATAATTTTCAATGGAATTTTATGTAGAAATGATTGTCCCTAACATGTGAAACAAGTAACAATGATTAACATGCGATATAAAGTAGAAATAGAACAAATGAACCAGCACTTATGGATCTGCTCCAAGGCAGATTCTGGCCATTGGTCTCTGCTCAGGCAGCGCTGTCTAGGCAGCCCCGGCTGGATCGGGAGGATCCGCTGCTGCCGCCACTCAAGGGCAAAACGGCCTTTTCCCTTGGCAATGCCTTTCCAAGGGGTCTTTCCTGGGTGGTTTGGAAATGTTTCTTATCATAACCTACCTCCGTGCAATGAGAGGGGAGAAGAAACGGTCAGGAGGGGGATGGGCTGGATGGTGCCGGGCGACAAGGTTTTGTGTCTGTGTGTGAGTGACGGAGGGTCAATCTTCCTATGCAAGAGTCCTGGCTGGTGTGAGGGAGATGAGAGGAGGGGGAGGCTTATTGCCTGGAAGAAGAATCTGGAATCTGAATCTCAGGAGTTTTCTCTTGAGCGACTTTCACTTAATTTATGCTTTTTATGCAGCAAGAAAGAAGAGCCATCAGCTCCATTTTGAGATTTCCTGCCAGAGCTCACTGCATGGTGCTCGTCTTGTGAGTTTTCGTTTGTTAACTGAATTAAATTTTATTAAAATTTTTTGCTTTTCTTGCGAAAACCTCATGAACCGAAGTGCTCAGTCGGAGGTTCCACTGTGTATTCTGTCTTGGGGAAGTAACAGAACGGGTGGCTTTATTCAAATTTGACTTTATGATGTCAGTTACAGAATCAGAATAGACTACCAAACAAACTGATGAGTAAGGAAAAAGTTGAACATTAATCTCATTTTCATAACAAAAAAAGTTAGAATCAAGAGGGTAAAGAATGTTTCCTTTCACTGCATTAGAGAGCATCAAAGCATTTATTTCCCATTTGCTCACTCTGTGTGAGGGGCAGACACTCTGTCACTTGATGACCAAAACATTAATCCCCTGTGGAGGCTGAAAGCTTGTGGGGAAACAGCTGTTATGTTTATTTCTTATAGTTGTTAGTAGTTGAGTCATAGAGGGAAAAAAGGGCAATTCCTCATTGTATGTTCACTGTATCAAGTTTGTTCTTACTCCATATCCTTATGACTGGATTCTGGCGAGGGAAGAGGACCGGGTGGGGTGGAGCAAGGAGTGGTGGTGGCACCTTGGTCTGTGACCTTCCTGGCAGAAGCAAAGTGTGCCGGGCTGTGAGGGGGGCTGGGCCAGGCCGAGAGAGGGATGGTGAGGGGCTACGGTGCCCTCAGTGTACCTTGCCCGAAGATGGTCCCCTGGCCCCCCGCCACCACAGGAACACCACTCCCCCGGGGGAGAAAAAGCAAACCAGCCCGAAACCATCCGGGAGAGTGGAAGCCACGCTGGGTGAGGAACCAGCTCACGAGCACTTCCCTGGAACGGCTCAGCTGTGGGTGCACCCAGGAGGCATGTCCCCGAACACCCCCAAAATGCTTAAGAAAGGGCCCTGGTATTTCTACAGCCTCCTGTGGGGCTGCTCCTCAACCACATCCTGGAGAAATGGATTGTGGATATAGCGGCCCTGTTGCCATGGAAGGAATGAAGGATAAACCTGGAAAGTGGGGTGTTGGGTTGTGAAGAGTTAATCCAGAGTTCAGAAATATGGGAGTAACTTTCCCATAGAGTTTGTTGAGATCTACACCTGGAGAACCGCTTATCACAAAAACTCTGAGATAATTGTTCGGGAGGATTTTGTAAACTATTTGATGTACGCATGCACAAACATTCTTAATGATGTAATCTTGTAACTTTTGGCTAACTAATAAAAGTATGAAGGGATTCGGGGGAGAGCCTTTTGCTGAGCTTTTTGCTAGCATTAAAGTTTTCTGCTAGGCTTTTTGCTCTTTCGTTTGCATGCTTTCCTGAAAACCACAAAGGTAGATGGACTGTTTCTGTGTTTCATTTCTCTGCTTGTACAATAGCCTTCACATGCCTAATAAATCATCTGATGCTCAAAGGTAGGAGCACAGATCCCAGGTAATTACTACAGGTAATTACAACAGTGGGGCAAATCTGAAACAGGTTCGTGAGGTTAATAATACCTGGAGACAGCAGAAGAGGAAGAACTGGAGAAAATCACGAAACACGAAGACCTGCAAACAGAAGTAGAACGACTGTGCCAAAAGAAAGCAAAGGTGGGACCAACAGCAATAGGCACCTCGGGTGCAGTCCCAAGACAACTGGAGATCACTCGAACACAATCAGCACTGACATCCCACAGCGAGACCTTTAACAACATCCAAGAACAGCATCTGCCTGTCCCAGGTCCTTGGGAAGGGCTCCATAGGTGCACAGAAGTGCCAAATCTGGCTGACTACGATGAACCATACTACTAATTTATGTTTATAACTTTGCCTTACAAAGGAAAATTCAAGAGCACACACATGAAAATAAATTTAAAGGATTGAACTTTATAACAGTGCTCACTCTAAGCCTCACTCGGTAGGCTAAGTCCAGTAGGTGCCAAATTTGCAACGTTTCCAACATTTAATTCTGGTTTCCAGCAAAAAACACCCGTTGGGGAAAATGGATTTGTTTAATGACTGTGTGTTCACTAAACAGCTGTAGTAAAAATAGTAGTAACTCTGAATCTGGTCTCATGATGCCTCAACTTATGAACGCAAAAACTCACAACTGTAATTCAATTATAGTCATAAATCAGGGACTACCTGAAATACAATTGGTGTGATCAATTTCAGCGATACAGTAGCTGAGTAACGTAGGGCTCTAACACTACCACTGATGTTAATAAATCTGACAGCAGCACAATCAAATGCTCTTTTATTTCAATTCTGAGTACATGAAAAGCTGTATCAAAATAAGAATTATGTAAGGTAAATATCATTTGTACATACATGAATTGCATACAATCAAATTGCTTGATTAAATGATCCGTACATCTGAGTTCCCAGACAGGATTCATATCAGCTACATTCTTATTCTTCAGACATCTATGTACAGGAAATGTGTATTCAATCCAGCAGTTCATACTTATTCTAAGCTCTGCAGAAGCATCCCCAGCTAGCCATGGCATAACCCAAATGACAAAAAAATGTCACAATGCGAGCTGAGCTAGATGTACTTTTACCTTCATATGGAAATGTGTAAGTGGCAAAATCAAAGGTACGTTTATGTTGTGATACTATGATTCATGTTTTGAACCTTGCCCCTGACAGCCCAGATACACATCAATCTTAAAGCAATTTGTCTACTTATCTGAACACTAAAATCCTGTACTAAGAATTGTTTTCTTGACTTAATCAAAGACAATTTTATCCTGGATGAAGCTATTACAATCCAGCATTACTGGAAGGATACCCAGGATGTGTATTATGGAGAACAATATCTACCAAAGAATAGGATGCTGTTTGTAGAATGCTGCTTAATAAAAAAGAGGAAAGGATGGTCAACTCTGAATTCTGGCACAAACTGTGCACACCTCAACATCATTATCGCAGCAGTGGCAGCAGCTGCCTCAGTGCCTTCTTCATTAACCTCTATGAATGATTTGTGGATAACTTCGGACAGGATTAAATCATTGTTAGGTGACATTCCAGAAAAGTCCGACTTGCCCGGATCAAATGCATCTGTCATTCCCATGCTTCTAAGAACAGGCTTCAGGTCGTATTTTTCTTCCAATTTAAACTTGGGAAAGGAGAGTTCAACTTCTCTTAGGTCCATCTTCTTTGGATTGATCCATTCTATGAGTTTCTCATAAGTAATTTCTCTCTCCAGCTAAAATAAGATGAAAAAGATTAAATGAAACAGGAATTCTTGGTTCTATGACTTATCCTGATAATTTCACTTTAACAGAAGTACAAAACATGTATTCACACTGACAGATAAATACTGAAGTCTTACAAACTGTTGCAATTTTTCTATTTCCAAGAACATTAGGAAAAATAATTACTGTAAGTCAGACAAATAGGAAAGATCTTAGAAGCACACTGACATGTTTTCTTAATAGCAATGGGGAGCGTCTTGCCAACTCTGTACCTGATAACTAAATCTTACCATGTTTAGATTCTGTTAGACTGCAGTGAGAGATGCTTTAAAGCTTGCTGAGAAAAAGAAGCAAATGTTTGGACATCTTTCATTCTTGAACATGTAAATACAAATTACTTTGATTACTAAAATCAAAAATTATTTTCATTCTACGTGCAATATACAGATTCATTTGCCAGTGGAAGTCAAAAGAGAAGAATGGATAACACATACCCATGCCTGTTCTCTTATCAGAGAGATCAAGTTCAACTTATCTCAAGGAACAGGTGGAATATAAAAGCATCTTTAAGTACATCAATTTCTAATTCAATGCATTATTTTCCAAACATGAGGAAGACGAGCCAGACACACCTGGAAGAGTCACTAGTTTTAGAACTATAGTATGTATCCAACTGCCTGACAAATTTGTACATATGGCATCAGAGGAAACCCACATGCTGATCAGAAATATTTCAAATCTGATTTATTCAAGTTTGTGTTACATTGTACATCATTTTATTTCGTATCTAATTTATGTGTAAAAATAGATTTGTTATCTGTATTTGTCAAAATAAAGGCGGGATATAAATAATCAATATTCATTATTCATTTCAAAAATCACACAACAATTTACAATAATGCTAAGGAAAAGTACAAAATGAGACCTAGCTACAAACCAAATTCTAGTCATGGCGAAGATATGAATGACTAAATTTGGTGATCTGGGGCCAATCACATCCTCTCAGCCTTAGGAAGAAGCAATGGCAAACCACTTCTGAAAATGTTGCCAAGCAAACTACCCGGATTTGCCAGAAGTTATCGCTATCTCGAATTGTTCACACACACAATTACTCAGCTGTATGAACTTTGTTCTTTCCTTCAAGTTACAATTCTTGGTAGCTATTCTAACAATTAATACTATAATTTGAAGATCCGAAACCCCAACCCTTGACCTCTTGCATCTCCATTCCGTCAGGGGAAGTGCTATTGGTTTAGCAACTTTATCAACTGCCTTGTTCACAACAACTACTGATGAAATCACATTGTGTATAAAACAGCTTAAGGCAGAATTGCATTAGCTGGCACTTCAGAGCGTTTCTGCATTTTTTCAAAATAGGAAAAAATAAAAGTCAAAACAGGAGAAAATAAAGGGCTACTCAAGATAATGGCAAAAAGCCAAGCTTCAGTATTAAAAGGAACAGCACGTAGCCAGTATCAGTGATGTTTTCTGACGGAAAACACATGTTTTAGATTCTGTTTCATAAAAAAGCCTCACCTTTTCCAATCCAGTAGAGTTATCTTCAATCTGATCAGGAAGCAGAATGAACATGCTCAACTCATTAGCGACATAGGGAATCTCAAGAATCGCAGTACGATAGTCTGATATGTATGTCATGTTATAATTAGCTTTCTTGAACATCATCTGCACTGTTTTATTTTCATTCTACAAGCGAGGAAAATATTTGTTAAAAGAAATACATTGCAAATACAAATAATTCTATTATGTTTTGAATCTTAGTTTTTTTCCTCTGCTTTTTCAACTTTTGATTTGATCTTTTGAATCAAATTGCATTGAGTGTTTATATTGTACATGAGTATTTATCATATTTCAGACACTTGCTAACTTTTCAGTCTTTAAACACTGTGAACATTTCATTTTCCTCGAATAGTTTTAGAGTATTAAGAATTAGATTTAAGAAACGGGCACAGATTATGACTTTTGGAAAAAGATACCCAAGACTTATCAATTCTGTGAACAAAAAAGAACTGCAATGAAACATTGGTCTGTGGTTCTAAAGAGTGGTTTTCTCAAATTTACCATTTTTTTAAATATAGGAACACGGAGAGGAAAAGAGAAACATTGTGCCTGTTTCTTCCTCCATCAAATACCTCTGAATGATATTCAGAAAACATGTTCAGTAATACAACTACTCTGTAGATACTGTGATCAGTCATATAGTCAGTGAAAGTGATGCTCCACTAGGAATTCCTGCTCTCTACACATAGAGACTGAACGACTCAAGATGACTGATCGCTTTGATTCATCTGTCTCCCATAAGAAACATTAAAAGTACAAGGAGTAAGCAATTTCTTTGCTGCAGCAATGTTTCAAATTCATCTCACATTTGTTTCAGATATATACAAAACAATGTAATTAAAAATGTTCAGAACACCTCTTTTACTTCATACCTTGTTAATCTTGAATGGCCTTTCCTCTGTGTGATCTTTGTCAAACTTATTTGCCCAGTTTCCCTTGAAATAGATAGCATTCACCAAAACCAGTGTTGTAAATGAATCAATTATTCCTGGAGCAAGCAGATTCTGAATTTTACCTTTTGAGAGATTTAAAAAAAATGCTTTAATTCATAGATACTTTCATGTACATAATAGAGTTGCATAAAAATTCGTAGGAGCCCACTTGTCAGATTTACTGTTTCTTAAGCATTACTTGCTTATCTGTCTGTCTATATCCATCCATCTAACCTTGAAACACCTATAAAAATTGTTGAACAAAGATTACTTTTGTCTGGGCCCATTCCTTTCAACCCTAACAAAATCATAATAAAGCAATTTTTACAATTAGATTTCTATCCTGTCATTCAGGAGCTCAAGGCAGTGTATACAGCATTCCTGATTGTGCTGAGAGAAATAGCTGGCTCAGAGTCACCCAGTGATCCCCTCTAGCTGAGATGAACTACAGCTTTTGCATCCTCAGGGCCATGCCATGCCATGCTATGCCATGTCATACCTTTCCTCCCCTCCCCTTCCCTTCCAAAACATTTATATAGCCACCCACCTTATACTGTTATTTAATAAAGTTAAACAACATGCAAAGTAAGTAACTGAAATGCAGATATGCTCATCAATAAGGATCCATCAATAAAACCAAGCATTTATTCTTGGCTAGAATTTCATCAGGGCGTTGATGGGCTTCTAAGTAGCAAGTGAAGTTTGACTGTAGTGGCCTTGTCTCTCTCCTTGTATGTGTATGATCTTGTATCATACACAATAGTACAAGTTTGATTAATGCTACTACTGATTAACTCTATTATCATTCTCAAATATTGTTAATTTACTTCTGTTGATAAATTGCAAAGTGGTCAAGTTTAGATACCCTCCATCTCACCCTCAGTGACTCTGCAGTTTACAGATAAAAGCATAAAAATACATAAAACACAGTACATGCCAAGTTCAGTAAAATGGGAACTAAGTAAAACAGAGATAGAATAAGTTAAAAATCAAAATTAAGACTGAACAAGCACGTTCAGGGCACTAATCTTCCAAGAGGTTCATGCCCCTCCTCGAGCCCCATGTGAGTGGGCAGAGCCAGGTCTTCATACTCTTCCCAAAGGCCAGAGAGTGGGAGGCCTGCCTCATTTTGGGGAAAGGATATTAAATATTGACTTTGCGACTATATAAACTGAAAATACTGATTGTTCCCATCTTACTGTACACGTGAAGACTGGAAAATAGCTATTCCCCAACATACCTCCATCATTCTGAACTCATCAGTCTACCTTTACTTTCTCAAAAAGAAGTGGACAGAGAACATGGGAAAGTCACCTGATGTTTTTTCTTCCACCCAGGCATTTATGTGTCTTCTAGAATTGTCTGAAGCTTGCCTGAAGTTCAGTTTCTCCAGACCTGCATGGTAGAATTTCTGCGTGGAATCTATAAATGACTTAAAAAAAAATGACATCTCAGTAACAGAAGCAACACTGAAGAGCAAAAACTGGTTTTGTTCCATTTCTTCTATGAACTAATGATCTGGAAACTGTATTTATTACACTGAATACACCTTATCCAGTGCCATTGGATAGTCAATGCAGCCTAGAAAAAGTGTGTCTGATATTAGGAACCATTATGGAATGGCCCCAAGTAACCTTAGTTTATTCAAACATATATGTGGTACTTATTGGCCACAGGGCTCTATCTATGACTTTTACTTGAGAGTTCTGCATGTAGGATGCTGAAATCTTACTGTGTGTTCCTGTAACATTCCCAATAAAAGTAGGTAGACTTTTGAATTCCCCCCTCAATATCTCAGTGGACCAAAGTAAAGCTACAGCAGTTTTAGGGACTTTTTACTGACAGATAAAGCACAATTTTTATGCAAACAGAGCTTCCGTTTTTGTGGCATTTTCTCCCAAAGCAGCAAGTCCAGAATGGCTGCCAATAAAACATCTTCTTCTATTTATAGTTGGTTGGTGTGTGCATACTGAGAGCTTGAGATCAGGCTTGGGTACTTCCACTCCCTATCAGCAATTCTTTAACGGAACATGCTTTTCATACTTCAGGGATCTTTTAAGAGGCTGCCAAAATACAGATTGAGAGCATCCACACCAGATCCAAAGCACTTCTGGGTCCAAATATCGTGCACTTCCAGAAAATCATAAGCTGGACGTGAAAGGGTCACTCCTTCTACACCAAAATTACACAACCGCATTGCAATTGAAATTCAAAAGTTATAGGAAGACTTTTCACAATGCAGCACCATAGTGTAGTGGGGTATATTACAGCAAACTGAAAAGAGAAAGACAAAGCTAAGCTTAATGGCCCAACCTTGATTAATAAAGTAACTTTTTCCGAAGCCAATTTCATTAACTGAGAAAAAGGGCAATGGGCCAATTTTCCCCCCACATTAATTACATTGTCTAATCATTATGTGAAGATTTAGCTCTCAGAAGACTGGGAGAGATAGAATGAAATACAAGAGAGTAACCCTCCTGGTGAATGGATTTATTTACAGCAGCAATGGATGCACTATTGGGAGATCTAAAGAAGGTTAGAGACATTTCCTTGTGGGGAAAATCTATGTGGTTGCTCACAGCCTCAACATGATGTCACATAATAATCAAACGCCTAACAATTAGTTATAGGTCTGTTTTTCGTTGCTTCTTCCAACCTGTTGTTCAATTAAACTATATTTAAACTATAATTCCAATGAGATAGGCAAATATATCCCAGCTTATATTTCATTAGAACAAACAGTGCATTGATGGTTATTTCCAAATATGTACATAACTTACTGCAAGAAAATCAAATGATGCTTCTCCAAAGAGCCTGTTGGCTAGACTGAGGACATAATTGGCTCCTGATTTGTTCATTTCAGAAATAAGTTTCTCAAATCTTTGGTGAATCTCTTCATCTTTGCTTACACATAGAACCTATCAGATGATGAAAGGTTATTCACATATTTAACATGCATTCAGAACATAATACAACAATAGTGAACCTTGGAAAAACATTATACATGTTTAATGTATACAATAGTATACATTACAAATGTTCTCTATATATTTTGGAGCCAAAATTTTGAAGAATTGCCTGCGGATATACAGTGGAACCTTATGAGCATCTCACAAGATGAGCAAAAAAAATGTAATAAAATTTATTCCACTAGACAAGCTGCGACTCACAAAACAAGCAAACTTCACGCGATAACTTATGCGTCATCAGTCAGTTCGCTCTGTATTTCCCATTCAGGCAGCAACCATGGGCACGTTCTGCCTATGCTGCCATGTGGTTTACTCCATTACTGCGCGTGTGCTGTACTGTGAGCGCATGTGTGTGCAGGAAGCCTCTTGAAGAAGTGCGAAATGAAAGACGATAAGAAGGCAGTGATTCAGGTAGACCTGAAGAAGCAAATCATCGAGAAGCATGAGAGAGGTGTGCATGTGACTGACCTTGCCAGAATGTACAGCAGGTCAACATCGACGATTTGCACCATCCTGCTGGCCTAGCAGCAGCCTCGAAGCAGAGCCATAAGGTCTGGTTAGTTAGTTTGTTTTTTCTGCTTTATATTGTGTGTTAATCACTGTTACTTGTTTCAGAAGTTAGGGACAATCATTTCTACATCAAATTCCGTTGAAAATGATTTTTTGGTGAATATTTTTGGGGGCGTGGAACGGATCGTCCAACTTTCCATTGTTTCCTGGGGGAAACCTCATTTCACCTTAAGAGCATTACATACTAAGAGCGTTCTTCCGGAATGGATTAGTCTCATCTTGTAAAGCTCCACTGTATAGCTTTTTAAGTTAATGGTTGACCTGTCTGGACTTGAAAGCTAATCAGGGTTGGGCCTAGATAATATTTGGGTAGTATTTGAACCCCAAACTTGTAGAGTAGGCTGAAAAAAAATCCTTCCTTAAAGGCATCGACTTCCTTACAATTACCAAGAAAATAGGACATAGAGTAGTCTTTACAACATCTACAAAATTGATGTGAATTTACTGTACATGTTTGGACCAATACGTTTGGAAGTCCTACTCATTGATCTGCTTTGAAGATCAATTTGACTGAGAGATAGAGGGAAGGGAGATTTCAGTCTCAAGACTTACACTGGAGGTGGTATGTTTTTCCTAGCTCAGCATATCAGTAACTTGTGCTGCTGATTTTTGGTAACTGCGATGAACGGTTTCTCTAGGAACCTCAAAAATGGATTTTCAGACCCTGGGATTTCTCAGTAAGGACTTCTGCCCCTAATAATACCACTTCCATTGTTAACAACTGTATGAATGGCTTCTAAAAAAATCAAGCACCGAGGACTGACCCTCATCTAAACAGAATCCCAAATGGGATGAGGATCCCACCGCTAAGGGTCCCAATAGGGATGGTATCCCTTGTGCTTGCTGCATTTTTCAAAAGCTAATCAGACACTTGGCATTTGCACAAATAGCATCAACTTAGGAGTGTAACCTTTCTGAGTTGACAGCTATACATGGAATGTTTTAGAGCAAGTCCTGGATGTTCTCATAAATGGCAACCAAAGGTGGGGACCACCTCCTAGCCAGCCCCAATCTCCTTTTCAATAAAATGGATCTTGATATACCTTTGACATCTGAGCTTCTGTGTTACCTCTGGCACCCAATATCACCATGAGCAGCGCAGAAGACACACTCAAGGGAGAAAAAAACAAGTTCTTGGTTGGATCATCTCCACTAAACTTCTTGAAGAGGTTGAGGGCAAAGGAGGTATTTGCTGCAGTGAGGCTGTCCATTTTTCAGAGCCTAAATAATAAATTCAGCAAAATAAAGATATATTAACTCCTAAATGAAAGGACCTAAATCCCCACCCATGGAACAGTATTCTACTTGCTTTAAGGAATATCATTTACAGAACTTAATGGGAAAAAATAAGGCAACTGTGAACACCAGTTCCAGATCCGTATGTAATTCCAAAGATAACAATGTCTGCTAATTCAGTCATGCTGATTTTCTATAAAGGTAGCTCTCATTTCCATGCAAGGAAGAGAGGCAGAAGAGTCAGGAGAAGCCAGGTGGAAACCAAGTCTTAAAGCTAATGAATAAAGGTAATTACAGACTTCTAAAGACAAAAGTGGAAAGTATGGAGAGAAATATGATTTGCCTATTTCCCCATGAGAAGTGGTCTTTGTTTGGGCCCCCACTGCAAAAAGGGTAGGCCAGAACAAAAATTTGGATGAACCTGCAATTAAGTTAAAATTAAAAACGTAATGTTAATATTAACCTAATTATGAATAAAGTTTAATAACACCAAACACTCTCTACAGTGGTGCCTCACAAGACGAGTAACTCACAGGGTGAGCAAAAATTTTAATCAAAAAATATTCCGCTAGACGAGCCGCGACTCACGAGACAAAGAAACTTCGTGCCAAACCTTGCGCGTCATCAGGAAGCGCGCTCTGTATTTCCCGTTCAGGCAACTCTGCGCGAGAGTTCTGCCGACTCTATTTACTCCATTGCCATACCAGAAGCAGCGTGTGTGCACTCTGCCTCTCGCCCCTCGCGCGGTTTACTCCATTGCCAT
>JANHZU010001708.1:14132-36265 GCA_032468055.1 Acrochordus granulatus
CTATGTTGTCTAACCACACACTCTCCTGCCACCACCTTACAGTCTCTGATCTCTTTCAGACTGCATCTCCTGCATAGGATGTAGTCCACCTGTGCACACCTTCCTCCACTCTTATATGTCACTCTGTGCTCATCCTTCTTCTTAAAGTATGTGTCTGCCACTGCCAATTCCATTCTTTTTGTGAAATCCACCACTATCTGTCCTTCTGCATGTCTCTCCCTGATACCAGACCTATCTATCACCTCATCATCACCGGTGTTCCCTTCACCAACATGTCCATTGAAGTCTCCTCCAATCACTATTCTCTCTTCTCTGGGTATACATATCACCACTTCGTCCAACTTACTCCAAAATTCTTCTTTCTCATCAATCTCACACCCAACTTGTGGGGCATATACACACTGATGACATTTATCACGACCACTTCAATTTCCAGTTTGACACTCATGATTCTATTGGTCACTCTCTTCTTTCGAATGCATTCTTGCTTTCCTTTAAGATTATTCCTATGCCATTTCTCTTTCTATCCGTGCCATGGTAGAACACCTTGAAACCACCTCCAATGTTCCTCAAATTCCTGCCCTTCCACTTAGTCTCTTGGACACACAGTATAGCTACGTTTCTCTGCTCCATCATATCAGCCAGTTCTCTTCCTGTACCTATCATAGTACCAACATTTAAGGTTCCTATTCTCACCTCCACGCTTCTACTCTTTGACCTCTCCTGCTTTCTGTGAGCACGTGTACCCCTGTCCTTCTTCTCCTTTGTCCAACAGTAGCACACTTTCCAGTGATACCCTGTTGGTTGACAGTACCACTGGCAGTCATTGGTAACCCTGGCCTCGACTGATGTGGTATGGAAATCTATTTGTTTATTTGCATATTAAGTCAGCATAGGTTTTATGCCAGATGCCTTTCCTGACACAACCCTCCCTATTTATCCAGGCTTGGGACCATCACTAGGGCTACATTGGTTAACCTCAGTGGTTGGGTTATAAATCTATAGAAAACATTACACCTTAAACCAGGGTTTGCATATCACAATTGCTGGGATTACACAACATGTACATCAAAGCCAAACACCTCACACAATAGGTTAGTAACTGAGTAAACCTTGCTAGCAAGCCAATGGATCAGATTAAAGTATGGTTCATTTAATTATAGTTTACCACATGATTCACCATTAACTGCAGGTAGTCCTTGATTTACAACCACAGTTGGGACCAGAATTTCTGTTGCTAAGCACTGCATTTATTAAGTGAGACGTGCCCAATTTTACTATCTTTTTTCACCACTTTTGTTAAGTGAATCCTTGCAGTTTTTAAGTGAATCCTTGCAGTCATTAATCCTTGCACTCATTGACTTTGCTTGTGCAATAACCAGTATCAGTCACTTTTTTCACTGCCGTTGTAATTATGAACAGTGGCTAAACAAACAGTTGTATGTCAAGGACTACTTGTATTTTCTCATGATGTGCGAAGACAAACTCAACAAAACACATTGTGGTTTAGCACAATATGCAAACCCAGTTACTGATGGGTAGGAACATGACAAGAACTGAACTATTGGGAATTTTTAATAGAAAGCAGATGAACCAGCCATTCTTTCCCATTACTGGGAGATGCAAACTCCTTCAAGCCAGTCTAATCATGAATTTCCCAGTTTTGATTCTGAGTCATTTTACTCCACTTCTGAGACTACAGGTTAATCCATTATTACTACAGGAGACTCTCAAACTCACTTTAATCATTAATCTTGAGACTGTGCTAATCTATTCCACCTCTGGCCTGAAAACTAAATCTGGGTACGAGTGTTGGCACTGGGAGACTGTGAGTGATAAAAAGTGGGCACTTCCTCTATGTCACATCAAAGGCTTCAGCCAGGAGAATTGTGCTGTGAACTCCATAAACCAAGCTGTAAACTTCACTAGTTTTCTTTATAAAATGCACTAAATTGCTGCATACAAATGTTGTTGACTTGGAAACAGTGCCTTGCTTTTATTCTAGATCGGTGTGTTTTTATTGCTTTTCATCCAGCTTTCTTCTTCAAGGTTCCTGAGACCTTCAATTAATTAATTTATTTATGTAAGGATGCATTCCTGACCATTCTTTTTCATTTTTAGATGGATTGAAAAAGCCTCCTGGATAGAAGGCGAAACATCTCCAATAACATCTTGAAATTAATGTCCAGTTGCCTTTTTAAGGAACTTTCCAAAATTTTTGCAATTTTTACTACATCGCTTGGAACAATCCCAACAATCCCAAGCAATGGCAACTTTGATAAGTAATAGAAAGCTGTTTAAAAGAATCTACTGTAAATTCATTTGCCATTCCAAGCCAGCAAGTAAGGAAAAGAGGGTTTTTTAAGAATCCTATTGCACTGTCTCATTGGAGACTAGGATCTCTGTGAAAAGGACCCTCAACATTCTTGATCCTATTTATCAATTGTCAGCATGACATTCAATAACCAAATGAGATGTTGGTCCAAACATGGCTGTGCACTTCTGATATGGAAACAAACTATTTATGAGCAACTTCAAGGTTCTTTTTCCTCTTTTCTGAAGTCCATAGGCAGTTTTCCATACAGAGCAGAGGTAGATAACAAAGGCCAGTCACCTACCCACCTACCACCCATCATTGGCTTGCCAGCACTCTGAAATCTTGCCATCAGAATGTGTCAATCTAATTTTATAGCCTCAGAAATAAGGGTGAAAATGGGAAGGAGAAGCCCTTTAATTTCTGCACTCAATCCCCACACCCAATCTCTCCCAAAATGGATCCAGATTGTGCTGTTGAAAGTTTTGCTATCACATTATGGCAACTTGATTTTGTGTCATGGTGGCAGAGGAGGTTAAATTGGGCTTATGGGGAGAAACTGGAACAGTCAGAGCCATCCAACTCTCATTTCTATCTGTAAACACTTGAAAGCTCTGGAGAAAGTGGGACCTCCTCTTCTAACATCACAAAGCTCACCATGTTTCTGTTGATGTCATACGCAGCCCACTAGCTCAACAAATGGAGAACTTTTCCAAGCAGAACATACATCCTTCCTAACATCAGTCCCCTACCAGTGAATATTCAGGTCTTTGTCATAGAGGTCTAAAGTGCAGCCCGTCTCAATATTCACACTGAGGTGCTCCATTGCAAAGGGCAAAGGAGTGGGTGCATACTGTGCTTTCGAGCATAGCTTTGGACTGGCTGAGAGCCAGCTTGGTGAAGGGGATGAAGAACTGAGGGCACTGTGTTCAGAGTTGTCTAGCAACTACCAACAGTCTCCCTCAGCCTTACGACATCCAAGCAAGCAACATTTCCACACCATTTTTCCAGAATTACTTAGTAATATTGGCTGGAATTGTAGGATCTTCTGGCACAGCCATCTCCATTCTTTGGGTTATAGGTCCTTTCTAGCTTCAGGGGCCTCTGACAAAGATAGCTAAGCCCTTGTTTGTCACAGCTGTTGTCTTCCTTTCTGGGAAAGGCTTGGAATGAAAAAACAAGACCAAGAGCCTAGCATAACTATAGCCTGAAGTCCCACTGCTTTCCGTTTACTTTTCCTAGGGCCAGCATGTAAGTCTGGAAGCAATTACTTTTGGCTTGTTTATTAGCTTTGATCCTTCTGAAAGCAGGAGACTGATGGATCAATAGCACTTGGACAATAGAGCTGAATGCCTAGGGGGCCATTAATGTTCAGTCATTGTAGGTGATAAACCAGCAATCCAAACTGCTCCAAGCACCATCTCTCTGGGGATAGCAATAAACAGTGGCATTTTCACACTGCAGAATTTGGCACATCTTTTGTTCACTAAAAAGCATTTACAGTATTCTTTGGACTGTTCAAGTTAATAACTGTTCATAGCTTAGTTTGGCAGTTGCAGAGGAAGTGAACTTCTCACTCAATGCCCTTAAAGCATCTGAAATCCTATGGATGTCCAGCTGGCCTCTAACCTAATGTCTGGTCTTGTCCTGTTCTCACAATAGGATTGCATCACTTGGCCAGAGGTCTGTGAGATCAGCCAGAGAAAGAAGTTTCCAAATTGCAGACATGTTGGCTTTCTTTCCCCGATCACATCCTGTTTCAGCCATTTACAGATAGTCCTTAACTTACAACCACAATTGGGACCAGAAGTGCCATCGCTAAGCAATACAGTCATTAAGTGAGTCACACTCAATTTACAATATTTTTTGCTGTGTTTGTTAAGTGAATCCAGTTTTCTTCTTCGACTTTAATCATCCAAAGCCAGCTGGGAAGGTTGCAAATGATGATTGAGTGACCCCAGGACACTGCAACTATTGTAAATAGAGGCTGGTTGCCAAGCACTGTAATCGAGATCACATGACCACAAGGATGCTGCAGTGGTCATAAATGTCATTTTATGACTGGTCATTTTATTCAACACCAGGTTGACTTTGTCATTTTATTCAACACCAGGTTGACTTTGAACAGTCATTAAACTGATGGTCGGGACGACCTATATGTTTCAAGAGTAGCTAATTTGGTCGTCTCTAAAGTTTTTGCTCCACAGTTTCTACAGTCCTCGTTCATGGGGATGGAGATTAATGGCAGCTGTAGAATAAAGTACCCAGAGAGCAACAGACTGCTTACTCCAACTTCCTAAGTATGCCAGTTGGTTCTTAGTCCCTATACAGAGCCAGTGCAAAGGATTTCTACACCAGACGTGTCCAACTTGGCAACTTTAAGATATGTGGACTTCAATTGCCAGAATTCCTTAGCCAGCATAGCTGAGTCCACAAGTTGCCAAGTTGCCAAGATTGGACACTCCTGCTCTACAGAGAGTCACCGTTTTATTATTAAACCGCATTTTTGTCCTTCACAATATTTCTTAGTATTCAAAACGAACCTCGTTCTTATTCCTGCTGCTGTTGTTGCTGTGGTTATCTTCTTTGCTGTTAAAGCAGTAAATAATTCTGAGTGCTTCATTTGACTTGCCGTCTCGGATGTCCTAACCCAAAGTAGGCATTTTTGTTTGGCTGAGCAGCAGATTTGGAATTTTGAGAGCATTCACAAAATGGCTGCCTTGGAATGCGAGAAGTCGGTGCTTTGGGGAATGCCGGGTTTCTCGTCTCCTCTGTCTCTTCCTTGTGATGGAGCTGGGAACCTGGTGGGCACCTTTCAACCCTACAAAACAGTTCAGGTCAAGAAACAGACTGAGGGAGAAGAGATGGCAGAGCCAGGGGAAAGGGTGAAAAGAGTCTACCCAGAGCGTAGAGTCGCTATGTAGCCTCAAAGTCACTAAGTCCAATACCCCCTCCCCAATTGCTGTTGAACCTTATCTAGCACCCACTGGGTGCTAACCATTAGTTGATAAGATTCTTGTGCATAGGCTTTAGCAATAAATCAGTTAATCTGAACCTTTACCTGTGGACCTGGTCTTTCGCACTTCACACAAACACTGTGGAGACCTAAAACTATTTTTAGTAACTATATGTATATTGTGTGTGTGTGTGTATAGAACACTGCAGTAACAGAATCTTGCAAATCTGAATGTGCTTTCCCTTCTCCCTCTTATATTCTCGTGTGAACTAGTTAGTGGGACACCTGCCTTAGGCATTTTATAAATCCCTACTTTTGTAGGCACTCAAGCCACGTTTCGCTGTTCATTGGCTTGGTAAGAGCTCTCTCGCTCAAGCCACCCTCTCCATTCTTCACAGCACCATAGGAAGAATCATGCCACATCGCTTTCCCCTGCTAACCCAAGGGTACAAAGTCGTACCCAATAGAGCTGTTGGCATGGCCCGGCTCCACGGAGCATCTTGGACAGACTTGGATAAATTTAGCTGTCTAGGCAGACTGCTTCTGTGGCTCAGGCAGAAGAATTAATGGAAGCACGCAGCATCTGCCAGCAGGAAATCTCCTGCATGGGTCTCTTCCTTGCTTTGTTACGTGCCGCGTCGTTACAATGGCCTTACATTGTTCCAGAAGCCTTTCCGCCCTGCCTGAGCGCTGCTCCCTGCTCATCCTGACAGACACCGAGTCTGCATTAGCAGGGACTCAGGAAGGGATTGATACAATACGCACAACCCACTTTTAAGCACTGACCCCCCATAGAATTCCAAAGGGGTGCATGGATGGAAGAAAGCAGGGTGGAGGGCTTCTGAAGGGGCCTTTGTCGGCAAGGATGGCGACCTGTATGAAACACTGCATGAGTTCTGATGCTGAGGACAATTTGCATAAATATCCCAATATTTATATTAAAATAATTTAATTATTAATAATTAATATTTCAATTAATATTTTATATTATTAATATTAATTAGCATTTAATTAATATTATAATAATTTAATTATTAATAATTAATGATTTGATTATTAAATTATAATTAGAATAATTTTAATAATAATTGAGGACAATTTACATACATAAAGAGAAGAATCGCCTTTTTGGGTCTGGAGTTTGAAGATTACATTGGATTTAACTTAAGAAAGATTGCAGCTTTTTAAATGTAGGGTTGTTTACACTGGATCACTTACCATGTTTCAGATGAAGTTAAGAGAACATTTTATGAATACTGGCTTTTAGTAAGCTGACTATTAATATTTTAAGCTATTTTAGAGAATGGCATTATTTCTTTAAACTTACAGAGAGGTGGTTGCATTGTTAGAATTTCTGTACTGAAAGAAAGTCAGAGGTCACCTTTGTTATCACAGTTACATGGGTCTGTTTGCCATTTTCATTGCGTTTCACTTTTCCCTTTTTTAAGTTAGTTTGCATTTCAACAAATGATCCTGAAACTCAATAAAGATATTATGTGAAAACAATATCCCAAGAAAGAATTCCAAGAAAGCATAAGTGTTATTCTTGCAGCACCCTGTGAGATGGGTTAAGATGGGAGAGAGAGACGGGCAGGGTGAAAGCTATTCAGGAGGCTTCCAGCCCAGGCATAGACTTGAACCCAGGTCCCTCAACTCCTGCCAACACTTTAACCAGGAAACTAGATGAGGTGTCACGCTGGCAATCCTCCAGTCTTCCTCAAAATAGGCATTTCCATCTCCGTTTATCCAGGGTTTAATTTCTGTATGCCTGTTTTGTGTCAGAACAACAAGTACCCCTGTATTATTTCATTCCAACCATATGTTCAGAAGGTTTTTTCAAATGCTGGGAAATCTGAGCACTGAAACGCTAGCAGGTTTGCAACTGTTGTGTTTTGGGTAAGCATCTTGTTGGCATCTTCTGTTTCATTCCTCCCCTTCTCGCTGCCTATGAGGCCCCCGTTGGCCCCCGTTGGCCTCTGTGCTGGCTGAGGAATTCTGGGAGTCGCAGTCCACACATCTTAAAGTTGCCAAGGTTGGACGTACCTGTTTTAAAGATCTCCGACTGATGTTCTGCCAAAATGACGGTTTTACATTGTCTCCACAAACCCAGGGTGACAGTAGGAAATGCTAAAAATGGCCAATGGGGACATGAGACTTTCCTGAGAAGTTCGGGGGCTGAGCGGAGAATCGTCAGTGGCATATTCAGTCCTGAGGCAGGAATGTTCCCGTACCTTGTCCGACTTCTGCCTCCAGCGTTGTTGCATCTCCTTGGAGGAGACTCAGAGGTGCAAAGAACAAAGCTGAAAACTCAAAGAACGACTGGCGGCGATTGATGAGTGAGATCTTGGCGGTGCTGAGATTTAACTCTCCCCTCAAAAGTATGGAGCACAGACACCACAAACGTGAGTACCAGAGAGGTAGGCTTGGTTGTGATTTAAAGCCAGGTCACAACTAAAGTTTCTTAGATATGCACCTACGCAGCATCTTGCGCACATTTAAGTACATGAAGTTTACACAGGAAACATTCATATCTTTGTACCTTCACCTGAAAGCCAGTTGGATAACGCATTCCCATTTACTAATCCGCCCATCTTAAAAGGGGAAAGATCTTGTTCTCTCGTCTTGTTTTTGCTTTTAGTTCAGCCTTTCGGGCACCTTACTACAGTTATGACCTTTATTTAATTAAGTGCTGTTTATCAACGTCCAGCCCACACGCCTCTGTAAAGCAAGAGCGGGAAATCTTTTTGTGGCTCTGGAGGTTGAGCCATGGCAACTGGACTTCTTTTCTTGTTGGTTAGAAACGTTTTGCTGCTTATCCAAACAACTTCTTCGAGTGGCCGATGGCCAAATTCACTTTTTTTTGGATGGTCTAACTAAATAATGAGATAATAACCCCAGTGGGCTGAATCAGAAATTCTGCTTTTTCTTAAGTATTGAGGGCCATTTATTTCAATGGACAGAAAAGAAAGGATCCTGAGATGGGCCTATTCTTTGGTCCCTTCAGACTAACCCAACGGGTGGAAGGGGGTGAAACTGAGATTCTTTTTCTGAAGTTTTCTTGATAATTGAAGAAGCTAGCTAATCTTAAAAACTAAACAGGTTTACAGTTGCTCAATATTGGGATGGTGTTTTCAGTTACATAGAGGCAGATACTACATCACCAGTTTGATCCTTATTGGGAATCATAAAAGGTAGGTAGCCAGATGTTATCTGATGGGCTTCAGACCCCCTCCTGGGAACTCTACACATGCACTTTTGCATTTTAAACATCCAAATATAGTGTAGTAGCTTTGGGAGCTATTCAACTCCTTATACACAATGGCATTGTAGGAGGGGATATATCTACTGAAGCTCTCAGAATGGTTCAGTATATTATATGCAGCCCATCTTCCCTTAAGCATTCAGAGCAGATATATATATATATGACATTATATCATGCCCTCATGCAGGAGTATTTACATGACTTCCATCCCTTCTTCAACACAAACTGTTAAAAAACAGAGAAATGTACCTCCTCCTTTAGAAACAGAGTTCCTCTGCAAGAGAGGTAGGGAGTTCAAAAATGTGAAAAATAAAAAAAGAATAAAACTCTGTACACAGGAGCATGACATAATATCACATCTGTATGTCACTGCCATAAGAGCTTAATGAAAAGTAGACTCTATAAAACAGTGTTATTTGACCTTAGCAACTCTAAGATGTGTGGACTTCAACTCCCAGAATTCCCCAGCCAGCATGGGTTCACACATCTTAAAGTTGCTAAGGTCAAAAAACACTGCTATAAACCATTCTGATAACTACTTGGGAAGGAGTAGGGGAATCCTATAAGTATAAAGTAATCTGGACTAGGACATTTTAAAAAATCCCCAAAGAAAGCAGCTGGCTAAACCACTTATGAATTATTGCCAAGAGAACTTTATGGATCTGAACATGTTACATCTGTCAGTTGCTGCTCTTAACTCAAGGGAGATTTTAATGTTGTTGCTATTATAGAAAATCAGGGTTTGTTTTTTTCAATGATGCCTATAATATCAATATGAACTGGTGAGCAAAGCATTTTTAGAGAAAGCAGACTCAAGAACTGGACTCTTTACAAATGTGCCAGGGGAATTCTTAGGTAATGGGTGTGAGGTGGCTCATGCATGCTAATCCCTAAATATGGGTTTTCCAAACACTCTTGCTGGGTTGGTATAACATGTTATACCCAAGAAAACCCTATCTTGGCTTCAATGCAAGGCTAGCTTAAACAACATGCTCAGAATAATGATGGCTGAACCCCAACCGATCCAGCACTGTTTTAATTTGGCTTAGCGTGTTGTATAATGCAACAAGCACAGGGATCTTATCCACAGCTGTCCTTTCAAACATGAACTGCTTTGGACAAAGAAATTGGGTGTCGGGCTGTACTACCTCTAAAAATAACACTGAGAAAAAGAAAAATCTCAGGCATTTGCTCGGAAGGAAGAATATCTTTGAGGCTTTTTAGCTGAACTCTAAGCCAGCATCTGTGCGTTGCCATGATAAGACACATTTTTCCCTGCCATATCTACATTCAATCAACACCTCTCGATTTTCAGGTCTGTAATGTGTAAAAAAAGGCTCAAGTAGAATATTAAATAGCCATGAAAGAGAGGGAAAAATGAAGTCTTTGGGCAACTTTTCTCTCCTAAAGATGTGCTAATGTAAATAGCAGAGTGATTGGCCCTAGTTAATTATTGATTTGCCCAATTTACTCTAGTAAGCTAAGATAGCCCTTGTACTACTGTATAACTTGACTCCAATATGGTGTCAGTGAGAAGCTGCAACTTTATGTTTTCCAAGAAAAATAGTTTCAAAGGATGCAGCTTAGATCTGCTTCTGGTTAATGGTTCAATCTTGAGAATCCAGATTTGGAAGACAGAAACTCAGCCAAACAGCTCTTTGGGAAACTTGAGCCTTGCTGGACCTCAGCTACACAATGGGAGTAAATCTTTGTACTTCAGACTTTATAAAGAGGTCAAGCAGTTAGAGATTGCACAAGGGACTTAAAGCAATGAAAAATTTGGTGATGTAATCTCTCTGGGGCCCATTGCCTGGAAGATAACCAGGAATTCAAAGGTAAAGAGAAAGAAAGTGAAGACAGCTTGCTGGGGAGATTCAACAAACATAAATCACTTAATTTCTAAATTCAGATGCATCAGGGCTGGTGTCGCTTAACCATACCCAGTGAAATTTATTTTGCATATGCTCAGAGTTATCTCAATTTTCACAGGATTTGAGGGCTGGCATTAGAAAAAGTTTCTGAAAATAATCTCCACTGCAAGTTACTTTAAAGAAGACTTAACTAGTACTTCATATTACCATGATCATCTGTTAAAATAAACAAAAAGATACTTCCTTTTGTTAAAAAAAGGTTTTCTGCTCTGAAACATCCCAACCTCATGATGTTTGTTCTGGAACTTCCAAGGGAAGAAGTTTTAGGAATTTCGAAATCAACTTTAATTGCCAAATAAAGCATGTCAAATCAAAAGCAATTTATATCAACCTTATAATTTATTTGCTCCACAATGCAGCATATGCAATAAATTAATGCCCATTACTACAGCATCATCAACATAGCTTATCACTTGTTAGGTTAATTACAACATTGTCACGATGGCAGAAAAAGTGAAAAAAAGTGAACGTGGTGTCTCAGAGAGACTTTCGTAGTTCATTGAATTCAGGAAGAAACTTGTTTTTTAAAAAAAGTTTGTGCAGCTCATTTAAGAAACGGAACAGAAACAGGATTGCTTCGCGCTGTCCTGGGAAAAGTTCTCTCTCAGGGGAAGGTACATCTGGCATTCAGACGAGATGCATTTCCCCTGGTGCATTTTGAGCAAACGCGGACTGCCTTCTGATCCCCAGCAGACAAGAGGAAAGCCCCTCACGGAAGGCTCTGCACAGTCAGGAAGCAAATGGCCGGAAAGACTGTCAGGCAGCAGATGGTTTAGCCAAGGGGAAAGTCCCAGAGTCTCTCGTCCATCCATGCTGCCAGAGAAAGCTGCAGCTGCCTGCTCCACCACTTTTCCATCCTCGTGGCTCAGGATCTGCTGCCTTCATCATTTGATGGGTGGCTGCCTTGGTTCTCTTTTGATTGTCGTGCCAGCTGGAGTCTGCAGAGGAAGCACACGATCAGTGAGGACTGAACCCCCGTGACCTATATGTCCAAGCAACCTCCATCTCGTGCCAGCCATCGGAGATGCTTGCGCGTGAAAATGACGACTCCGGCTGAAGAGTCATGCTCCTTTTGGTCGCAACCTTGCTCTTATGGCTCCTCAGTGGATTTTGATGGAATGTTTCCCAAACTTCAGAAATTGGAAGAGTTTCTCTCGGGTCCTCTGTTTCAGAGCCATGAGGGATCTTGCTTTCTCCTCAAGATCTTGGTCAGTAGCCAGGATAATCTTCGCCCTTTCCTCTGCTTTCCTGTCCCCTGAGTTTTTAAAGAGCTTCTCCAGAGTGTCTTGATCCAGGTTCTCAAAGATGTTGGGCACGGCTTTCTTACGCAAGGCGGTGTCGAAGCGATAGCCGTGGACGGATGGGCTCACTCTCAAGGAGGTTGACATGCTGGCTGGCCACCGGCTTGCCCCGCACCACTTCCGAGGATGACAGATGCAGCCGTGTGTTGGCCTTGCGAGTTGACTGCCCGGGGAACCCGTAGAGAACTCCTGGGGATGGCACTGCTATTTAAAGGCAGCAGAAAGGCTGAAGTGGAAGCTCATGTTACAAAGATGACATCACACGGAGTTCGACATCCAGTAATCAAAGGCCAGTTTAACAGTTGAATTGACAGTTTCCTTCTCTCTCTTGAAGAAAAACTTTGCCGGTGAAACAGGACAGGAGAAAGATTGCTGCTTACCCAGTAAACAGATTTGCTTTGGTCCATTTATGAAAGGCATGGAACAAAAGAAATGTTAGGAGGGACAGAATTTGAAAACCAGTCTTTTACCTGAGTCTCAGTCATTATGCAACAAAATACATTTACCCTGGTTAAAATTAAGGTTATTCAGGGAATGGTTTCTTTGTCTGGCCGGTATAACTTCGGCATGCTTTGATATTTGATTTAAATATGAAATGCACAAGGACTCATATTTAAATATGCATTTTTCTCTCTGTATGTGGAGTTTTGAAACACATTTTCAATCAAAACTTCTGTTTATAAAGAGGTGTCTCATTTTATTCAGGAGGGACAGAAATCAAGAAATAGCCAATGTTCACTTTTGCCTGGATCCAAGGACTAACAGATTTCTGCCTCTCCTGAAAAAAGCAAAGGGTGGATTCTTCCAGTATCCCTAATTAAAATTCAGTGATAGTCTTGGGTTTCGTGTCCTTAAACTCTGCTGTTTCAATATCACTCATTCACCACAGATTTCCAAGGCAGCCTTCCTAGTTTGCTGTCCTAAGTTGTGATGGGACTACAACCTCCAGAATTCTCAGCCAGCATACTGGCAGTTATAGTCCCAACATAAGTAGAGGGCAGCTGGTTGAAAAAGGTTGGTGTGCACCAATTTCCCAAAAATTTCCAACCAAGCTGAGTTTTCCTTGTTCAGTTTCTGATGGCAACTAACTCTACAAGGAATGCCATTTTGAGGACAAGAGGTTCCTTTCCCTTGACTGGTTCTGTTTTTTATTTTTTTAAGAAACAAGGTTTCTCCCTCTTAATATCTTGACTCCTTTTGTCACTTTAATTAAAATCTTGATCATCAGATAAGAAGAACAATTTTTTTCCTCCTCTGGATATGGAAAGTACATTCAAAATCTTGCCAAAGCCAAAAACCAGAAAGGTAGGAAATCTGAGACACAGCAATATCTGCTCCAGCCATGTATGGCTGCTGTTGGAAAACTCTGTTGTCTTATCCTGTGATCATGAAGGCAGGGTTCACAAAACATCTTCAGCCATAAATCTGTCTTTCAAGCCATAGTGGTCAAGTTCACAAAGACACTACAATGTCAAGCAATACGGCCAGTTATGATTCAGCATAATGTCAGTCCTCAGCCAAAATACCAGGCTTCTCCGACCTGGCATCTTACAGTCCCTATCGTTCAAAAACTGTTCTATAGGAATTTGGAATAGCTCGATCTTCATTCCCATTTCAAAACAGGGCGACTCAAAGGACTGTTTCAGCAACCATACAACTGCCCTCACACCTCATGCTAGTGAAATTCTTCTTAAAATTATACAATGATGCCTGGTATTCATCACAGAAAGGGAACTACCTGAAGTCCAAGCAGGCTTCCATAGAGGCTGGAGCACTCATATCCATATTGCAAATTTGTGCTGGATTATGGAGAAATCCCAAGAATACCGAAAGAATATCTACCTGTACTTTATTGACTACATAAAAAGCCTTTGATTGTGTTGATCATGATAAGTTGTGGAAAGCACTAAAAGACCCAGGGGTCCCAACACATCTGGTCAGGTTGCTGCAGTCACTATACACAAACCAATAAGAAGATATAAGAACACCATACATTTATTTTTGCAACCAAATGCTAAAGTAATCATGAGGAAGATGGATCTGGAAGAATCAAAAGTTGGGATAAAGATCGGAGGAAAGACATCGATCTTGATGACTGCACAGAATGAATCCATCAGTTTAGCAGTTGATAATGTGGAAATTGAATGTGTAAAGGAATTCATTTTCCTGAGGTCACTAATTACTCGCAGCGGCAAATGCGGTCCAGAAATAAAGCAACGAGTTCATTAGGCTGTATGGCAATGTCAAGCATGAATCAAGTGTGGAGAAACAAGAACATCTGCTTAGCAACCAAATGCAGATTAGTTCGAGCGACCTTTGGTTGTGAAAGTTGGTCAATGAAAAAGCTAGAGAAGAGGAAAACTGACTCGTCTGAGCTGTGATGTTGGTGGAAATTCCGGCACATTCCATGGACAGGGAAGGTGACAAACAAGCAAGTACTGGAATATATCAAACCAGATGCGTCGTAAAATAATAAAACTGAGACTCACTTATTTTGGCCACATCGTGTGATTTTGCTCACTAGAAAAAGATATTATGCTTGGAATGCTTAGCGGCAAGAGAAAACCAGGTCGCCAGAGAATGGTTAGACTCCCTCGAAGAAGCTACGGCTGGAGCATACTGCGACTGAAAGAAGTGGCACTGCGTCGGAAAGCGTGGTGAGATTTGGCCCATAGGATCGCTTATAGTCGGGCACAGCTGAACATCTGATCATCATCATTCCTATCGTTCTTTTAGTAAATGCATCTGAAAGGAAGTTGTAGGCTAGCCACTGTGGAGCCTCCAGGTGCGCTAAACTGCAGCTTCCATGGTGCAAATGGCTGGGAATAATGGGAGGAGCAGTATTTCCAAAACATCTGAAAGTAACCGGGGTTGGAGAAAGCTACAATGAGTCCTCTGCAAAGGCTGAAGCCAACAGGCAATCTGACATGGCAGTGCTAGTCATTTTTGGACCGGTCATTTGCTGTCACCATTAACTCTCATCATACGTGATGCGGAATGCCAAAGAAAATAACTTGTAATAAAACTGAAAAGAGGAACAAGTGAGAGGCAAAGAAATAATTCAGAATTATTGTGCGGGTTCCTTCTTCAGCACTCCATGCTGAAATGCATGTGGCTTCAAGGTACGGGGGGAAGGATTGTTATGACTGGCTAAGGTGAATTAATTGTCAAGGTCTCTTGGCAATATTCTTAAGTCAAAAAACCCTCCCATTTAAGGTTGTCTTTGTTTTCCCTAAGCCTCGGGGATGACCCTCCAATGATGGAAAGAGCCTTCTTTGGAGCCTTTTACCTTACCTCCAAAGCCTAACGTATTTCTCAGATTATGTCAACATCAAGAGCTTAGTGATCATCACTGCTGCTGTCCAGAGGAACCTGTTACCTAACAAAGGCTTATGCCAAGAAATGATAAGGGTGCCCAACCAAAGCTGTTACAGATAACAGAGGATAAGGACACCTAATTGTGCCACTTAGTCATTTAAACTCTAACAATATATTTCCTCCCTCCCTCCCTTTATATTTGATTTGATTGAATCAATTACTTGCTTGCCTTCCGCAGACTCCCAGTGCCTCCATTTTGTCCAGATATATGACTTTTGTGTATTTTTAGGTGTTGCATATCACTCGGTGAAAGTTCTGGCTTGAACAATGACATTATGTCATCCTGGAGACATTACTGGACTAGAAGATCCTACCTCCATTTTAGCCCCAACCATGTTGCTTATCTCTTTTACTTTTATTAATTTTAATGTCTTTATGATTGTACTGCATTAATCATTTTATTATTATTTTATTGTAAGCCACCCAGAGTTGCTGATGCAAAATGGATGGTGAATAAATATACTCAATAAATTAACAAATATTCAGTCTTAAGAAAAAAATAAACAGTAGACAGGAGGATTTTTTACCATTTGCTTTCTTCTCTCTGAGAAATACTTCATCACATTCTTTCTTCCTCCAGTGTTGAATTCAAGACACCTCATAAAGGTGACTTTTCTGAACAATAGATTAATTGTCAAGAGACCTTGGCAAGACTCTTAAATCAAAAGATAAAACGAGTCCAATCTCCCCAAGCCTAGCTTTCTGTTCATTAACCAAACAAAAAAGTCATCACATAATGGTGAGACACCTTTAGGTTTACTGGCAGCCTCATAATGAGCAAAGTGAAATTTTCAGCCCTTGTGTGGATGGAGTGTTTAAGAAGAAAAATGAATGCCATCCATTGCAAATTAAGCCAATAATGTCACCCATTAAGCTTCACTCATAAACTAGATTGAATATTTTGGACTTGCCCACTTCAGTGATCACTGGCCATGGCCCATAAGTGCCTCTC
This sequence comes from Acrochordus granulatus, assembly GCA_032468055.1. Lineage (NCBI taxonomy): Eukaryota > Metazoa > Chordata > Lepidosauria > Squamata > Acrochordidae > Acrochordus > Acrochordus granulatus. Next base: position 30,227 of record JANHZU010001708.1, read on the forward strand.
AGACAGTTACTAAAAAGTCAGTGGCTTTTACTGGATCTTCCAGAGAGAACAATCGCACTTTGGAAGAATGAAACTTCATAAAGAAGTATCAAGATAGAATGAGCAAAGTTTGTAGAGATGAGGGGAAGAACTTCAGAGGTGCTCCTTCCAAGTCCACATTTTCCTCCTTCCATAGTGGGGGGTCCCCATGGGGAAAAATACGTTTATTTGATAGAAATGTGAAGGTGAAAAAAATTGGCTGTGGCTGAATTCCAACACCAATGAACATATTAATGAACATGAACACATCACACTGATGGGTGCTTCAAGAATTATCAGCTTTGAGGGACACTCCAAAAAGGGATGGATGGGACATGGGTGGGGGAACTAGCTTTGATTTAATTTCATTTGCATTGATATTTTAATTAAAGTAAAATGCATTCAATCGCTTTTTTCCTCTATTGCACTAAACAACAGAGGAACATTTAGGAACCTCCTTTGAAGACCTCCATTGATTATGCTGCATCCAGACCTGGGGGTCTTAGATTATCCATTTCTGAGCAGAGATGGGGGTGCAAGTTGTTCTATGGATTCTGCTTTGTTTGCAGAAGGCATTCCCATTGGTACACTGGCCTTTTTGTGAAGGTTTGCAACATGATTTAAAGATCCCAGACGCCACTATGGCTAGGACACCGGGAGGAGAACCAGGCAAGTTGAGGGGTGGGTAAGGCAGACGGATGGATGACCATGGTGGCTGAGACATGTGTCTGTTTCCTGGTATTCATATACTGACGCGAGCAGAAAACTATTAACAATGAAGCTGAGGCCATCCGATTCCCTGGCTGACTCCAGACGCTGTGACTTCCTCCAGAACCCACAGCTGGCCTTTTCATATGACTTTTTTTATCAGTGCCTAGCAAAGAAATTCTCCTACAGTAGAAGAGAATGGTGAGTAGTAGAAAAAACCCACAGGAACCCTCTGCCTTCTCCAATCAAGTCAACCCCAAAATACAATTTCAAAGAAATTCTGAAGAACACAAAGAATAAAATACAGTGGTGCCTCACAAGACGTGACTAATCCGTCCCAGAAGAACGCTCATTGCGCAAAATGCTCTTAAAGCAAAACGAGGTTTCCATTGGAAACTATGGAAAATTGGATGATCCATTCCACGCCCCCAAAAATATTCACCAAAAAATCATTTTCAACAGAATTTGATGTCGAAATGATTGTCCCCTTCCTCTGCCCGATGGGCAAAGCTTCTCCCAAGGCCGTCCCAGCTAAGCACATGGCAGGGACCTGGCACCCCAACCCCATTCTGTCTGCAAGCACTGAGGTGAAGCCAACCCAGGAAGCCTCATGAGAAGGCATGGCATGTGGTGAGGCAAGGCGGAAGAAGCACGGTGTGGCCCAGCCCCAAGATTGCCAGCAGCTGAGCCCCTCCAGCTGCTGGGCCATGCCTCACACTCACCTTGAAAAGCTGCCGGCAATCCCAGGGCCAGCTGCGCTGCACGTGCTTCTTCCAGCTCACCTCGCCACGCACCACGCCTTCCCATGAGGCATCCCAGGTTGGCTTTGCCTCAGCACTTGCCCCACGTCCCTCTCTCGCTACCCTCCTCCTCCGCCGCCACTTGCCTCACCTCACCTCTTACCCCCGTGTCCCTCTCTCACTGCCCGCCCCTGGGGAGAGAGAGAGGAGAGGAGAAGAGGAGGAGGGGACTTCCTGGAGGGAGAATATGGAGTCTGAAGTCTCAGGAGTTCCTTCTTCAGGTCTACCTAAATCACCTTCTTCTTATCGCCTTTCATTTCGCACTTCTTTAAGGGGCTTTCTGCACACACACGTGCTCACAGTACAGGACACACACAGTAATGGAGTAAACTGCACATGGCAGCATCAACAGAACTCTCGCACATTGCTTCCTGAATGGTAATGGAGTAAGTCATGTGGCAGCGATAGCAGAACTCTCATGTGGTTGCTGCCTGAACAGAAATACAGAGCGCACTGACTGATGATGCATAAGTTATTGCGCAAAGTTTGCTTGTCTTGTGAGTTGCCACTCGTCTGGCAGAATAAATTTTATTACCTTTTTTTGCTCGTCTTGTGAAAGTCTCGTCTTGTGAGGTGCTCGCCTTGTAAGGTTCCGCTGTAATTGGCTCAAATTACACAGAGGCTTGGGTGTCCTAAATGAAATAATATTTGGATGGTCGACAAGATTTCACATGACAGCACTGAAATTTCACACATGTTGACAATATTCTACCAGCTACCGAAGAAGATGTCCTATCTCTCTCTACTGTCTGCACAACTCCTTATAAGGAACTGGATTTATTACTGCAACTAGAAGAAAATTTACACCTCGAGAAAGATTTATCTAAAGTAGTGGGATAGAGGTGATATGTGCTCCTGAGCCCTTAGATAATAACTAGTTTGATTTCTTTTGAGCCACTCTCTTATAAGCTACTTTAAGATAAAATCTCCTTCAAGCTGGACTTGATTTCCAGGGACACTTGTGTGAATTTTTTTTACCACACAGGGAAGCGGCTTCTTACATTTTTTTAAGTATTTTTAATTGCTTTTAAAGTAACAACACAAAAAAAGAAGGCAGAAAACACAAACACACATATATATACAGTATATATAGTATGTGTGTGTATGTATGTGTACACACACATATATATATAAAATGTGTGTGTATATATGTGTATATGTGTGTGTATTGTATACACGTATATTGGATACATATATTGTGTGTGTATATTATATTCCATAAATATTATGGAAGCAGCTTCTTCCACAAGACTTTTTCATCCATCTTGGTTACAATCCTGGGATTCCCAGATGTTCTCCCATCCAACTATTAGCTAGATCTAAGTCTTCTTAGCTTTCAAGTCCAGATAAGGTCAGCCATTTATGGAGAGTTGAGAGTAAAATATCAATGCAATGCAATGAAATGAAATGGAACAAGAGAAATAGCATAGCATAAGCACACCTCGTCTTGCAATCTTTGACATATCTGTTCTGATATCATCTCCTGGAAGTCAGTAGCATCTATATTCCAACAAACTTTAGACCTTGAAAGACTTTCATCATCACAAGCTTTTTGTCTCCTTTCCCTCATTTCTTTCTGCTTAAGTAGCCTTATTCTTTTTTATTAATCATCTGTTGTGAAAAAGAATTCTAGACAACTTCAGAATGTGTATGTTGTTGTTGTTGTTTTGGAGTTTTGCTTCTCCTTCAAGTTACTTCACTGAATTAACTTCTTGTATTTTGGAACACTCTATGGAAGAAGAGGGGAGTCAGAGGAAGTGAGTGGCCTTCGGCTACTGTTTTTGACTAACTATATCCATCAACCTTCTCTGCCCCTCATGCTCAGACATAAAACAAACAAGCCCAAGCCATAACTGTGGAAAAAGCAACTCGACGTAATGCAGTCTGCTGCCCTGACTCACCTACTCCCACTCCAAAGATGCAGATACGGTTGCACAGAAGTTGTGTACAAAAACTATCTTGCAATTTCCTCAAAATCTGCTATGAAAGAGGTTCCTGTTTCCCTCTGCTCTCAGAATGCCTGAGAACCTCTGAAGGCAAGATAAAAAGCAATGGCTGGAAGCTCGTCAGAGGGAGATCCAATGTGGAAATCAGGAGGAATTTCCTGACAGTGGGAACAATTAATCAATAGAACAGCTTGCCTCTCAGAGTTGTGGGTGCTCCATCACTGGAGATGCTCACGAAAAGATTGGACAACTACTTGTCCAAGATGGTATAAGGACTCCTACCTTGGACAAGAAGTTGGACTAGCAGACCTCCAAGGTCCCTTCCAACCTTATAATTCTATGAACTTTCACTTGGTGAAATGAATTGCATGCATTGATACATCAGGGAAGATCAATAAAATGCAGCCGTAGCAATAGCTATCAGAAGCTGGTGGGTTTGCTCTGTGATTATTGATACAATCATCAGAAGCTGGTGGGATTCTGCTTTTCTACTCATTACTGCACTCTTTAGCCACTCTGGCTTCTGTTTCTTCTACTTATCTGTATATGGATGTTTGCCATCCTCATGTCACAGCAGAGCAAAATGCTAGATTCACATTGGATTTTATTTCAGGGAAACTGTAGAGAAACATAAATGCACTGCACATCTGGTCATGGGAAAATATTTTCAGCAGCCATATTCCAATGAAAACGATGCGTAAAAGAGCCAAGATTTTTTTGGACTGAGGGCTGAGACAAAGAGTAAGCTTGATTTTTTTTCTTTCGCAGTGTTTCTTGACCTGCAACTTGAAGCTGTGTGGACTTCAACTCCCAGAATTGCCAAGTTGCCAAAGCCATCAGCCAACCAATGTTTCTCAACCTTGGCATCTTGAGATGTGTGTCCTCTGTCTCCCAGAATTCCCCAGCCAGCCAGTGTTTCTCAGCTTTGGCCACTTGGCAATCATTGTTTTTTTTTTCCTTTGGAGAGTCAGTTTGATCTAGTGGTTAAGGTAACAGACTAGCAAACAGGACGTCTGGTTTAGTCATGAAAGCGTGACCTTGGGCTTGTTGCTGTTGTGGGAAAAACAGGAGAAGGAAGCTATGTTAAATACGTGAGGCACCTTGAGTTGTTCATAAAAAATAATAAAGGTGGCATAAAAATTTAATCAAATAAAAACTTGAAGATGCGTGGATTCAACATCTCCCACAATTCCCCAACCAGCCAGTGTTTCTCAACCTTGGCCACTTGAAGACGTGTGGACTTCAACTCCGACAATTCCCCAGCCAGCATGGGGAATTCTGGGAAATGAAGTCCACATATTTTCAAGTGGCCTAGGTTGAGAAACACTGGAGCAGAGGCAGAGTGGCACTGAGTGGACTGAAGATTGCCAGAACTGAAGACATGTTTGCAATGCTTAGCAGTTAGGAATAGTGAGCAAAAAGAGCAGCAACGCTTCTTTCGGTGCCAGGTGCCTCCAGCCATCCTTGGCTGTCTTCTCTTAGGCAAGATGTGGCAAACAGATACCCTTCCTGAAACTGAGGCTGACAATCGAGGATCCCGACCAGTTTCCACTTAGCCAGCCACGCCCTTTTCAAAAAGGTCGCTCTGTTTCTTTGTATCTTGTATTTCTAACCCAGTTTATTTTATCAATCATCTGACGATTCCTTTTCCTCCACTTCACAAAGTTTCCTTCACTTCAAATTATTTTTCCAGTAAGATTTTTGGTTCATTTCAATTTTGCAGATCTTATCTGTGATTGCTGCTGTTTTGGCTACAGAATGATCAAGGCTTACTTCTCATCTTGGAAACAGAACAAATTATTGCACTTTAATGGCATTTGTATCCTTTTTCAAGAAAAAGCAGGAAATCCCTATTACATAACCTGTGGCAGTGGGAACGCAATTTTCCTCTTTTTTTCCCCATTACGATTTCTCCTGGCTCCAATTTTGCTGATCAGATGCTTATCTTTGTTTTCTTACTTACCTCTATTTTCAAAAACTAAACGGAAGATGCTTCCAGATTTTTCCGGTTTCATTCCATGACAGCTCCAATTAATACAGATCAACTCATGAGGTTGGAAAGATAACCCTCTTACGAAAAGTACCCATGGAAAATTACTTGTCCAAGTGATATCCAGGTGTAGAGCATTTACGATGCATATCATGATGCCCAAGACATGCTTTGATCATCCCAATCATTTCCAAACATGTTGTTCAGTTGTGCAGTTGTGTCAAACACTTTGTGGCCCCATGGACAGCAGCACACGAGGCCTCCCTGTCCTGCACTGCCACCCAGAGTTCACCCATGCCCATCACATTGATTATGCTATCCAACCATCTCATCCTCTGCCATCCCCTTCTCCTTTTGCCCTCAGTCTTTCTCAGCATCAGGTCTTCTCCAATGAGTTCTCTCTTTTCATTAAGTGGCCAAAGTCTTTGAGCTTCAGCTTCAATATCTGTCCTTACAGTAGACAGTCAAGATTGATTTCCTGTAGGATTGACTGGTTTGACCTCCTTGCCATCCAAGGGACCCACAAGAGTCTTCTCCAGCACCACAATTCAAAGGCATCAATTCTTCGATGCTCAGC